>SKCR01042233.1:0-58236 GCA_019454045.1 Zanthoxylum bungeanum
TGTGGCATTGTTGTCCAGGACACAATTAGAGAAGACTCGTATATCCACACTTTTAAGAGTGGGTACTAGGACTGATTTGACTATTCAAATAAGGTCTACGAATCTAGTTTATTAGGTTAAATACCTAAAATACTATTTACTTGGTAATAGTAAAATGGCCACCGATCTGTTAGCCCTATTCATGGTGAAGTAAGTGGGCCCATATCTAGCTAGGCTAGATGTTAACATGAATATTTCGTGACCTTAACGGATGTGACATCACGTTGTGGTTATGTGTTTCTTTTGAAGAACACAAATCAGAAACTTTTAGAGTTTCGACACGAAGTAGACAACAGATCGGCTATAGTGTTATTCCGCCACGGTAATACCGTAATGGAAAATACTTAAGCAGTAAGTTTCATACGTACATGAAATAGTATGGTATTCTTTCAGATGAGGACTCCTCTCGAGACACGTCAGTTAGACAATGTGTCTGAACTAAAACCGAATTTTGTTGAACATAATAAGGTTTATCACGAGTCGCTCTGAGCTACTATTTCCTTCAACAGGATATGTATTAACAGTGCAAAACTTATTTAGAATAAGGTTCCATATAAATCTGTTTGACAGATATCATATAGGATATGAACAGGGAAGAAACTAGGTTTCTCATCCCTGATAATTTGGGTATGCCAGGCATAGCGTTTGGATGATACCAAACTAAGGACCCAAATTGGATAAGTGCCAATATAGGTTATCTAAGGGAAACCTTAAGTATAGTACTTGTAAATCCCACATGAGAACAATATAATTGTTGCTCACCATGCGGTTTTCCTGAGGAATACCGATATGCAGTGGTCAGTGGGAGGATAGTGATACTCGATGAAAATCGGAGTAATACCGTTCTAGGCACGAAGTCCTTAATGGAACACAAATAGTTCATCTATGATGAATCTATACCATTGATCTTAAATACACAAGAACTTCGTAGATTGGATAGAGTCAGAAAACAACCTAGGGTATGGGTTTCTGATCTAACCTCATAATGATGTCAATCTTATGGAGGTGTACCATCCGACTACGTTATGAGGAAGTGATACGAGGTATCGACTCCCTGTTAAGGCAAAGTGCCATGAGTTCGAAATGGATTCCATGTATAACAACTATGTTTGGATACTAGTTGTTGTACCATAAGGCATTGTG
Source organism: Zanthoxylum bungeanum (assembly GCA_019454045.1). NCBI lineage: Eukaryota > Viridiplantae > Streptophyta > Magnoliopsida > Sapindales > Rutaceae > Zanthoxylum > Zanthoxylum bungeanum. The sequence goes on from SKCR01042233.1 coordinate 1,183, forward strand.
CCTATGGTACATTAAACGTCTTCAAGGAAGACATACATGGAAGGCAACATACCAACGTGCAAAGCTGAGCTTTTGACGGAAAGGTATCGTTATCAACATTATGTTAATAACGGTTCAACCTTTTACCTGTTGCCATGGTAAATCCATTTTGAAAATGCTTGAAAATAACTATATATTTCATTTATGAAATATGTCAGTTATAGATCAAAATCGCTTTCCTGAAAAGGAAACCTTTTGGAGGATGTTTACAACATCCTGACGATTTTGTATAACCGACAAACAAGGTTTGCGGGTTATTCGATCCATGTTTGGATTGATGCAAGCATATGGTTCTTGGAACTGTCGTTTTTGAAATAATCATAATAGTTTATGATTTGACTCAAAACGAAATAATTCTTGTGTATATAAGGAGGTTAGTGGGAGAGCGCACTGACAGTGAAATTCCCATAAAGCTATTGTCGAAAGCTTGGCTTTCATAGAAATTCTCCGTAGAATTCTGTGGAGTAACAACCTTTATTCAAGGAATAAAGATCTACTGGGATAGATTTGGAGTTGTTAACACTCTCTGGGAAATTGTACATTTAAAATGTACTTGTATTGGTGTCTCATACGCTTCAAGCATATGGAGTCACAATCAGGTCAATCCAAGTGACAGTCACTGGATTGAAATTAAGAACATCTGTTAGTATCTCTGAGAACTGAAGATGCTATCTTAAACTATGGAGAGGGAGAACTTGAAGTGACTGGGATCACTGAAGCAAGTTTCCAAACGATTAAATACTGCGGTACTATAAAGTTTGAATAACGGGACAGTGAGCTGGAAATCTTCCAAGCAAGATAACTGTTACCGAATAAACAACAAATGCGGATTATTGCTGCAGCTGAGGCAGCAATAGAAGCCATTTGGATCGATAATAAATCTAATTAGATTAGATATAGTTCTGTTAGCAGCTGAGCTAGGCGTCAGCACAGGCTAAGGAATTAAAGGTCTCATCGACGATCCAGATATATACTTCTATATCATCTGATTCGTTCGGATCATACATCGTGGCGATGTGATGATCGTATAAATCGCGTCAAACGATAATCGAACAAATCCGCTGACGAAAACCTTTCCTCAGCAATTTGAGCGAACCGTACATAGTTCAGGTGTAGGACACTTGAGTGACTCGCAATGTGCCAAGTGGGAGATTGTTGGACAAAATGACCCATAGCGTCACTATTTGCACAGATCATTGTGTTGTTGTAGCAAATTAACTATGTAACAAGGAAATTGCACTCTCGTCATTTGTGATTAGATCACCTTAGATATATAAATGAAGAGAGGTCCCTATGATTAGTTCCTGGATTGAGATGATATGAGACAGTATCAGTCCACGAAGGATTAATCATTAAATATCCCTAGCCGTAGTATTATCGAGACTGGACATCGATAATGCGGAATAGGCTAGTATTGCACTTGTGCGCGTTGTGAGGGCACAACGGCATAGTTCTCATATATATAAGTATTGGATACTTGTGCAAGTGCGATAGGAGGTCGTGTTTCACCGATGGTACGGGAAACAGCTTCGCTCTGGATAGACCCTTCGGAATCCCATTGGTATTATGACTAGGTGTCTATGGGAGGCCGAAATCAAGGTAGGTGTGTATAGTCTTAACCTGAGACTTACATCGCTAATACTTACGACAATCGGTAAACTTTGGTTTTGGTGGTGGGGGATCTTAACTGGTTCTGTGTTCACCTCTTCTGGGTTTATCAGGAATCGTAGTGTATTGGATGTGATGTCGAGATGGAAGTGTCACTCCAGTCATAATGGAGATGATGTCACGCAGGATACGGTATTAGGGCTCTTAAAGTGATGCGCATCCAATCGCGATATTATGACCAGGTCATGAATATCCGATTATAGAGACTAGTTACCAGACATCCGATATGTGTTTCGGACGGGGCAGACACTTATCCAGCCCCAGCCCTAGCACGTGATTATCCGATACTGGGCCAATATGCACAATACAATTGTATACTACGCTTGATACAGATCTAGATATTCTTTGATGAATATGTCCGGAGAACCTGGGAAGACTTGGTGCTTTGCTAGGAGTCAACCTTGTCTCGTAAATCGGTAGAACGTAGTACTTGGTACGTACGTGATTCGGATACTCGACGACCGTATTTACTGCCAGATTATCCGGGGATCTCATGGGTCGCTTCCCGATAATCCACCGATGACGCACAACTCGCACTCTTGAATAATCTGGGATTATAATAGAAGAGAGAGAAAATTAATCTAGGATTAATAACGGAGATATTTTATCCGGGATAAAATGTCGTCTAAAGAGAGAGAGAACGATTAATTTGGAATTAATCGATGAATTAATATATTCGATATATTAAACGAAATTAGATTTCGACGCGGAATTAAAATTAGATTTTAATTCGGGCAAACGAGTTAATTCAGAATTAATTCGTTAGCGACGTAAATAATAATTTCGCCAGGCGTAATTATTTATTTAAATTCGATTGAATTAACGTCGCGACGTAAGCTCGGTATTTCGGAAATATCGAACCGAACGCGTGAGTGCACGTGGGCCCACTTTCATTTGGAAACGTGTGGGGCCCACATGACACATGTCATTCTAATGCTTTGCATGTAGATAGTGTACAATGCACTCAATGTTATTGCATGGAAATTGAGTGTTTGACACTCTAAGCTATTGCATGTGTAGTGTCATAAATTTATTATTAATTTAATAAATTATGGCATAAATATAAATTGATTTTTGGTAAATCATTTTAATTAACAAAACACATTTTTCTCTCAAAATTTCTCTCTTCCTCTCACGGTAATGGTGGCCATTTCTTCACTGGTTTTGAACCAGTTTGGGCGTGAGTTTAGGGGAGCAAGAGTTGGGTTTTCATGGTGAAAACCGCAAGTGCTAGCACACTACGAGTCTTGCGAAGGTGGTAGGGAGGTTCCCCCATGAGACGGGATCCATCCGACGAAGATTGGAGCTCCGTTTCTTCACCCAATTTTCTGTTTTGCAGGGCAGTGGACTGCTGCAGTGAGCTTACAAAGGCAGTGCGTTTTTGGGCTTGAATCGTCTCCAAATCGACTCTACCGATCAATGTGAGTATTCCGCTACCTCCGTTGATGTGTTCACACATAATTTCATGTCTTGTTTGATCTTGGGACCTTATAGAAAACCAACAAATACAATAGCGTAAATGGAAACCTCAGTGTAGCAGAAGTACCTTAGTGTAGGAGCCAACACTAGTAAACACGAAAGTCCTAGGCTTATAGTGAGCAGCACAAAGAGCACAAATGAAATAAACAAGGTAGCACAGGTAATAGTGGATCACCACAATCGAAAAGGCTTTAGAACCAAACCCCACCCTCCCAACCCTCGTTATACATCAGCAGCAAAGATGGACCTCGATGATAGCCCCAAGATACTCCTGGAAATAAGTGAATGCGTGGTGGAAGAAGATCGAAACGTAAAACCTTCAGACTGAGTACAAGAGCAGAATATGAAAGGAAGATAACTCTAAGTAAAAGATTTAGGAAAGAAGTTGTCTAGATGAATAAGCGATGAAGAGATAAAGTAGTAGTCAAGAAACGACGGGAATACAAAAGAACTAGCGTTAAACATAACTAGGGATATGTAAAAGATATCCTTCGGATAAGGAGATAGAGACATAGACCAAGTAAGTTCTAGGCATAAAATTAGAGCAGGAAAGAAAACGTATAGGACAACAAGAAAAATATTTGGAGGTGGAACTATCGAGATAAGACGATAATAGAAAAGACACTAGATAAACAATAGGGGTGCATAAGTGCTAAGATAGACTTTTAATTGTTAAGTAGTACTACAGAATAGCAAGCTTTTTAAGCATCAAAATAAGATTGGAATTCTATCATATAGGAAATGGAAGGAATGTAGCGAGTATAACCCATAATTTCCCATGCAATATACCTAGCTAAGAAACAAGACAAAGTACGACTTGGAACATATTTATTAAGTTATAACATAAACACGGCCAAAGAAACTAGGTATACGGATATTGTTGAGACGAGGGCAACACCTGACAGAATAAGACTTAGTGAATAACTGAAGTAAGATATTTTTAAGTACAATCAGGCTAAAAGAACAAGTCGGTGCAAATGATGGATAATCAGATTTATATTAGCAATGAATTTAAAGGTAGAGATAGAAGAACTTAGAAGACGAAGCCCTTGGAAGAACTTAGAGGATGAAGCCCGTAAGTAGTTGAAGTTTGCGAAGAGGAAATAGACAGTTAAACAATTAAATTAAGGGGTTAAATGTCAAGGTCAAATTGAGCAGGTGAAACTAGAGATGTATTAAGTATGATCGTTTTTACTTGCAATAATGATTATTCTTGTATATATTTATTCCAGAGCTATGGTAGAACGTGCAGAAACCTATCGATAGGAAACATAATCACCTCTAAAAATTTGAAGGTGTTAGATAATAAGGAATTGAAGATACACTCAGTAAGGTCAGTAAAGGAGATATATTATAAAAATGTAGTGAAGAACTCGAGTTATATTTAAAGTCAAAGGAAACGAAGGTTATCGGCTGTAGTACAAAATACAATAGTGATACATTAAGTGTGAGGAGTAACAGAAGCCTCAAGTGATATTTAAGAATTAGTGTTATCATGGCGAAATATATAAGAGGTGAGAATAAATGATTTAATTAGAACAGTCATGGATATGTTCCTATTAGCACGAATGCATTAAATTCAAAAAGGACCTTACAAGTTAAGTATGCAATAATGAGGTGAATGATCTTATAGGAAATCTAAAGAGGTATTAAACCTTAAAGAAAATGAGGAGATAAAATAAAATACAGTCATAGAGTGTAAGACAGAAAGGAGTGATTCACTTGGGCACCGGTTCAGATCATGAGAAATTGAGTATTTCGAGTACACCCTTCGAGACATTATGTAGTGTGAAATAAGAAATAGACATAATTTTATGAAGGATAACTTCCATTAAGAGTGACATCTCTACAAGTAGGCTAGATATATGACACAAACTCCCAAAGATTAAGCATTCAGCTACAAGAATCGAATAGAGTATTGTTGGGTTTCTATTTAGTCCCAATGATCAATTCAAGCAATGAAACACATGTGAATACAACAATGAAGAATGGCGGAATCATACTTACATTGATCGGATTGCGATGCGAGAAGCAAAATCTTCAAGCTCCCTTCCATGGTGTTCACGCCAGTGGACTGTTTTTGCTCTCCAATTTTCGGCCATGGAAAGATCTCCAAGCTCCAAGATTTATTTGATGTGATTCCATACTCACGGGTACGGTTCCATATCACCTTCGCAAGACTCCTAAAGCGTGCTAGCACTCCGGAAATTTTGCCACAAAACTTCCTAAGCTTCTCCTTCATTTCACGGAAAAACCAGAAATTTTGAGGAAGAAGATGGCCCAAGGCCGATAGGTAGGGAGAAGAAAGAGAGATAAGAAAATGTGTTTTGGTGTTACGTTAATTGATTTCCAAAATCAATTAAAAACATATACCATTTACAACTTTCAAAAAGTCAAGGCATTAAAGCCAACCACTTCCATCACTATTCACATCACTCATGACAAGTTGTCAAATCACTCAAAGTGACTAGACATCACATCAATCGATTGACTAGTGATTTGACGCTTGATGTGACTTGTGGGCCGCACTTGAATTCGAAATGCGAGTGTGCCCGCAAACACTCCCGGGCTCGGGTTTGCTAATTCCAAATTAACGAATTTTCTGTTGCGACGTAATTAAATAATTATGCCTAGCAAAATTACTATTCATGTCGCAAACGAATTAATTCTAAATTAACTCGTTCGCCGGAATTAAAATCTAATTTTAATTCCGCGTCGAAATCCAATTTCGTATAATATATCGAATATATTATTTTATCGATTAATTCCAAATTAATCGTTATCTCTCTTTAATTAATATTTTATCCCAGATAAAATATCTCCGTAATTAATCCCAGATTAATTTTCTCTCTCATCTAATTAATCCCAGATTAATAAAGTGCGAGTCATACGTCATCGGTGAATCTTCAGGAAGCGACCCATGAGATCCTCGGATATGTTGGCAGTAAATCAGGTCGTCGGACTATCCGAACACGTAAGTACCTAGTACTACATTTTTACCAATTTACAAGACATGGTTGGCTTCTAGCAAAGCACCGTGCCTACCCAATTGTCCAAAGTATATTGATTGTCACAAGTATTAGCGGTGCAAGTCTCAGGTTAAGACCAAATACACCTACCCTGATTCGGACTTCCATAGACACATAGTCATACTACCAATGGAATTCTGAGGGGTCCATCCAGAGTGAAGCTGTTTCCATACCATCGGTAAACACAACCTCCTAATACAATTGCATGAGTATCTTATACCCAAATATATGAGAACTATGTTGTTGTGCTCCCACAACGCGCAAAAGTGCAATACTAATCTATTCCGCATTATCGATGTCCAATCTCGATAATACTACGACTAGGGATATTTAATAATTAAACCTTCATGGATTGATATTGTCTCATATATTATCAATCCGGAACTAATCATATGGACCTTCTATCATTTATACATCTTGGTAATCTAATTACAAATGATAAAAGGGCAATTTCCTTTGTCTCATAGTTAATTTGTACAACAACACCATGATCTGTACAAATAGTGATGCTATTGGCCATAACTGTCCAACAATCTCCCACTTGGCCTATAGCCAATCACTCAAGTGTCCTACACCCGAACTATGTACGGTTCGCTCAAACATCTGCTGAGGAAAGGCTTTCGTCAGCGGATTTGCAAGGTTATCATCTGATACGATTTATTCGATCATCACATCGCCACGATGTATGATCCGAACGAATCAGATGAATATTTGAAGTATATATCGGGATCATTTATGAGACCATTAATTCTTTAGCCTGTGTTGTAGCCTAGCTCAGCTGCTAACAGAACTACTCCTAATCTTATTAGGATTATTATCAATCTAGAAGGCTTCTATTGCTGCCTCAGCCACAGCAATAATCCACTTTTGTTGTTTATTCGGCAACAGTATCTTGCTTGGAAGATTTCCAGCTCATTGTTCCGTTATTCAAACTTTATAGTACCGTTGTTACGGCTTATAGTCATTTTATCGGTTAGGAAACTTGCAACGGTGAACCCAGTCACTTCAAGTTCTCCTTCTCCATAGTTTAAGACAGCATCATTAGTTCGTCTAAGAAACTAAAGGATGTTCTTAACATCAATCCAGTGACTATCACTTGGATTGGCCTGATTTTTACTCCATATGCTCAAAGCATATGAGACACCAGGTCGCATACATTTTTCAATGTACGAGTTCTCGGAGAGTACTAACAACCTTTAGATCTATCCCAGTAGATCTTTATTCCTAGAATAAAGGTTGTTTCTCCCAAGAATTCTACAGAGAATTTTCATGAAAGCCAAGCTTTCACCTATTGTTATTATGGGAATATCATTTCCAAGAAATGATATGTCATTATTATTTAGGACATTCATTGTCAGTGCCGCTCCCACTAACCTCCTTATATACACAAGAATCATTTCGTTTTGAATTAAATCATACACCATTATGATTACATCAAAATAATAGTTCCACGAACCCAATGGTTGCTTCAATCCATACATGGATCGAATAACCTGCAAACGTTGTTTGCTTGTTTTGGTACGACAAAACCGTCAGGATGTTGAAAACATCCTCCAAAAGGTTTCCATTTAAGGTAAACGGCTTTGACATTCAGCTGCCATATTTCATGAATGAAACATGCAGCATAAGCGAGCATTATCCAAATGGATTTATCCATGGCAACGAATAAAAGGTTCCATCGTAATCGACACAATGTTGATAACGATACATTTTCGCTACAAGCCTAGCTTTGTACGTAGGTATGTTGCCAATGAAGACTTATATAGTACCAATAGGCACAATGCTTTGCGGTACAACAACTAGTGTCTAAACATAGTTTGTATACATGGAATCCATTTAGGACAATATGGCACTTTGCCATAATAGGGAGTCGATACCTTATATCACTTCCTCATACATAGTCAGTTCGTATTCCTTAATAAGATTGACATCTTTTTGAGGTGAGATCAGAAACCCATACCCCAGGTTGTTTTCTGACTCTCTCCGACTTACGTGGTTCTTTTGTATTCGAAGATTATTTGTATAGTTTCATCCTTGATGAACTATTTATGTTCCATTAAGGAATTGGTGCCTGGAATAGTATTACTCCGATTTTCATCGAGTTTTACTATCCTCTCACTTACCACTGCATATCGGTATTCCTCTTAGGAAAACCGCATGGCGAGCAACAATTGCATTGTTCTCATGTGAGTTGTATAAGTACTATACTTTGGTTTCCCTAGGATAACCCAAAATTAGGCACTTATCCGATTTGGGTTCTAGTTTGGTATCATCCAAACATATGCATAGCATTCCCAAATCTTCAGGAATGAGAAAACCCGGTTTCTTTCCTGTTCATATCTAATATGAAGTCTGTGTAACAGATTTTTATGGAACCTTATTCAAAATAAGTCTTGCACTGTTTATGCGTATCCGTTGAAGGAAATGGTAGCTCAGAGCGACTCATGATTAACCTTATCATGTCTAACAAAATTCAGTTTCTCCATTCAGACACATCGTCAAACTGATGTGTTCCGGGAGGAGTCCTCATTGAAAGAATATTATACTCTTTCAAGTATATGAGAAATTTATTGCTTAAGTATTTTCATCATGGTCTAACCGTGATGGTTTAAATATTTTAGCCGATCTGTTTATTTATTTCGTGTCGAAACTCTTTGATTATATCAAAAGTTTCTGATTCGTGTTTCAAAAGAAACACATAACCATAACGCGAAGCCACATCCGTAAAGGTCACGAAACATTCATATCCACCTCTAGCCTAGCTAGATATGGGCCCACTTACGTCACTAAGAACAATGACTAACATATCGGTGGCACTTGCACTTTTACCAAGTAAAAGGTGTTTTAGGCACTTTGCCCAATAAACTAGATTCGTAGACTTTATTTGAATAGAATCAAATTTGTCCTAATACCCACTATTCAAAAGTTTGGATATACGAGTCTTGTTTAATTGTGTCCCAGACAACAATGCCACTTATAAGTCTCAACTGATTATATCAGTTTGAGCTATTTGTTTGTCATGCTATACGTTTGAGATTTATTTATATTCAAAATATAAATATTGTTATTCACATCTAATGTGGTTATCTCAATATCATCTTTATAAAATAAAACACTTTAGTGTTCTAGAATATAAAGGTATACCCGCAACGGGTTAAACCCTGATATAGAGATAATGTTCCTAGTCAAACTAGTTACATTGTAACAGTTTCCTAATTTAAGTACACACCCGAAGGGTAGTTCCTAAACTTAGGTTTCTACGGTTAAAACAACGACTTTCGTCTGGTTTCCGATTCGCAGATAAATCTCAACTGAAGTCAGTCTCCTGCTTATTAGCAGATTTTGCACACCATTACATATTTATGTACCACACTTAGTATCTAAAATCCAATTTAAATACTAGTAGTGAACATATTTATGACAAAAATATTTGAAGTCGGAGCTTCGCACCGTCTTTAATTCCTTCTTGTCTGCCATTTCCATATGGCAGTCATGCTTTAGTGACCCTGTTTCCCACAATTTAGGCCGACATCTTGGAATATGTCATTTGTCTTCCCAGAAGATAATAATGATTTTGCCATTGCCCTTTTCCACACACCAGAAGCCTTTGGCCAAGCCTTGGCCTTCTAGAATGTCGAAATAAGATGCGCCTTGCGCTTCTTGCCTATTGCAAACTCTGCCTTTGTCTCCTTGAGTATAGCCATTAACTCTCCAAGAGTTTACTATTGCAATTTGGTAATTCTAAGATCTAAGGATAGATCTATGAAGATCTTTCAATTTCAATATCATACTGTAAGGATCTAATCCTTAGTTCTGATTAAGAAATTAAGGATTCTTTTTGGCAAGCATAATGGATTAAGCATTAAAGTTATCATCACATGAATATTCCAAATATCATGTTCTACTATTTGCTTAACTTTAGGCTTAGGCCTAAGACGTTATTTTATCAAATAAAGTAACTTCTTAGTTTCCAGGACTATCCTGAAGTTTTATTCCCAATTTGAAAATTAAAGTCGTTTAAATACATTTTTCACCCAGGATTATGTTTTAAACACTAATCTTTCAATTTATCTTGATTCTAATAGTCCAACTATTTAATCAACGATTTTAAGTACTATTTATTATAATGATTATTATAGTCTAACTATATAATCAACTATAATTTTATTGGTTAAATTCAATTATATTGATTACTATAATCCAATTATATAACCAACTATTAATTGAAATGGTTAATTCAAATATATTGATTACTATAATCCAATTATATAATCAACTATAAATGAAATAGTTTGAATACAGTCCAACTATTTAATTAAAACAACGATTAAATATTAGTCCAACTATATTTAATTATTTGATGAAAAATTTGAAATGAGCACGTATGGCAAGTAACTAAACGAATATTGCAAATTTAATACTTGCCTCCCACTATTTTTCGGCGAGCCTCTAACCCTCTGTGGAGTACTCGGGAAACCTTGTTTCCTAGTGGGCTAGGATCCCGTTAAATAACACACTATCTTGACTTTGGCCAACAAATTGTATGATAATTAACTAGGTAGATCTCTAAGATCAATTGGATCCCATCCAATTCCTAGATCTAGTAGGTGGACATCCAAGTCCGAAACATATATCTTATATATGCCAATATATCCAATATATTGTCTAACCTTTTTCCTCTGAATCAACTAAGCCTTGGCTTTGGCACAACAAACTTAGTGATCCCAGTTAAGCGGAACCCATTGACTATGGAAAGCTTCGTAATCAATGTCGATAGACAAGAAGTGATCTTGACTTTGGCCAACAAATCACAACTTGGACAAGACACCGATATGGAACAAAGCCTTCATGATTCAAACACATCCTCGACGGACAAAGGTCTTGACTTTGGCCAACAAACCAATGCCAGTCTTGGATCTTGAGTAAGAATCACTCAATGGAAGGAAAAATGCTTAATATGTTGTAAGGGTTTTTCGCTTGTAATTGGCAACCAATTAATTATCTTTGTTAAGGTCTCATCATCATACCCCCTTAAACATGCATTCTAAACACATAATAAGACGCATATAAATAAATATAATAATGATATGCAGATGGATACTTAAACACATTATTCCTAGAACAAATCTCTCCATTTCCTCTCTCCCGCTAGCACAAGTATTACTTCTACCCGATTACATAACACTTCTAAAGAAACCTCATTTACATTGAGGGGAATATGTGAGAAGAGAAATACAAAGAGTAAGGAGGTAATAGGCTGGACACGCAGGTCCAATTAATAAATTCTAAATTTATTACAACAATTTCTAAAATTGCCCTCACCCATCAAATATCCATCTGATATACATTATTCATACATCGCAACCATGTATTCACACATGCATGTTATCAATCAATCTAATCCAATTAATTAATCTGATAATTAATGATCATCCAATGTTCAAACAACGATTTGATTTTGTGCGAGTCAAACTCGTTTTGCGAATAAGTACTCAAAGTACAAATTCTTGAATTAAATTAAACTACAACATTAAATCAAATTTAATATGTATTTAATACTAATTCATCTATTTAATTCCAAATTAAATATTACACTTTTTAATGAACCTTTAGCGACTTAGATTCTAAATCTAATCCTTACGTGTCTCAAAGCCCGATTAACATCCAATGTCAATTTAATTTGAAGTCCAATTGGTTTTTAATTAATTTTTAAGGCATAGACTTTTGGTCAATATGGGTCAAACCCAAATACGAAAGCCCATTTAAGGAATCACCCTTATTTGCCAAGAAACCAATTTAGGCCCATTAGGCCCAATTAAAATATTAAAGGTCCATTAAGTCATAATTGGACTTTATGGATATGGTTTTGGGCCCAATTGGATCCAACCAATTTAGCCTAAACCAATCTTGGTACAACCAAGCCCATTAAGCCCAATTACAACTTTTCAAGCCCAATTTCCAAAATAGGCCCAATTAATTAAATTACCAAATTCCAAATTTCATAACTTAATTAACTTAAAGTGTATGCCATAATTAATTAACCAAATTAACATTTCCAAAACACAAATTTGTACAATTAATTATGCTCATTATCATCAATTAGTGTCCAACACAATTGAATCAAAAATCAACTTATTTATCATGCATACATGTCTCGGCATTTTGGGGTTTTGTTATTCGATTCTGAATTCAATCCAATTAAATCCTAAATCAACATTACCGAATGTTTTCCAACTCATCCAATGATCAAAAAACACAAAATACCATGACATTAGGGCATCACTATGTTTCGGCCAAGCCTCACAAATTGGGGAAAAATGATCCAATCCAATTTTCACAAAATTGATCACAAATAACTCCAAGTCATTCATTTACAAGCATGCTCAAACAATTAATTTCACTCAAACATGCTCAAATTCAATTTACCCAAATTTTACCCTAATAAAGTTTCATGCTCAAAATGGCTCAAGATACCATTGTTGGGTTTCTATTTAGTCCCAAGGATCAATTCAAGCAATGAAGCACAAGTGAATGCAACAATGAAGAATGGCAGAATCATACTTATATTGATCGGATTACGATGCGAGGAACAAAATCTTCAAGCTCCCCTCCATGGTGTTCACGGCAGTGGACTGTTTTTGCTCTCCAATTTTCGGCCATGGAAAGATCTCCAAGCTCCAAGCTTTATTTGATGTGATTCCATGCTCACAGGTGCGGTTCCCTATCACCTTCGCAAGACTCCTAAAGCATGCTAGCACTCCGGAAATTTTGCCACAAAGCTTCTCCTTCATTTCACGGCAAAACCAAAATTTTTGAGGAAGAAGATGGCCCAAGGCCGAGAGGTAGGGGAGAAAAAGAGAGAGAAGAAAATGTGTTTTGATGTTAGGTTAATTGATTTCCAAAATCAATTAAAAACATATACCATTTACAACTTTCAAAAAGTCAAGGCATTAAAGCCAACCACTTCCATCACTAATCACATCACTCATGACAAGTGTCAAATCACTCAAAGTGACTAGACATCACATCAATCGATTGACTAGTGATTTGACGCTTGATGTGACTTGTGGGCCGCACTTGAATTCGAAATGCGAGTGTGCCCGCAAACACTCCCGGCTCGGGTTTGCTAATTCCAAATAACGAATTTTCCGTTGCGACGTAATTAAATAATTATGCCTAGCAAAATTACTATTCACGTCGCAAACGAATTAATTCTAAATTAACTCGTTCGCCCGAAATAAAATCTAATTTTAATTCCGCGTCGAAATCCAATTTCGTATAATATATCGAATATATTATTTTATCAATTAATTCCAAATAATCGTTATCTCTCTTTAATTAATTTATTTTCCCAGATAAAATATCTCGTAATTAATCCCAGATTAATTTTCTCTCTCATCTATTTAATCCCAGATTAATAAAGTGCGAGTCATACGTCATCGATGAATCTTCGGGAAGCGACCCATGAGATCCCCGAATATGTTGGCAGTAAATCCGGTCGTCGGACTATCCGAACACGTAAGTACCTAGTACTACATTTTTACCGATTTACAAGACATGGTTAGCTTCTAGCAAAGCACCGTGCCTACCCAATTCTCCAGAAATATTCTTACTAGAATATGTGATCTATATCAGGCGTAGTATACGTAGTATACATAGTATTGCGTATTTTGATCCAGTATCGGATGTCACGTACAAGGCCTGGGGCTGGAAATGTGTCTGCCCAGTACGAAGCACATATCAGATCTCGGGTAACTAGTCTCTACAATCGGATAAACATGACCTAGTAATAATATCCCGATAGCTGCAGCATATAAGAGAACAAGTTTTGTATCATACGTGATCATCATCTCCACTATGACTGGAGTGATACTTCCATCTCGACATCACACCCAATACACTACGATTCTCAATATACCCAGAAGAGGCGTACACAGAACCTGTTAAAGCCCTGGATGACCAAAACCAAAGTACATTGATTGTCGCAAGTATTAGCGGTGCAAGTCTCAGGTTAAGACCAAATACACCTACCCTGATTCGGACTTCCATAGACACATAGTCATACTACCAATGGAATTCTGAGGGGTCTATCCAGAGTGAAGCTGTTTCCGTACCATCGGTAAACACAACCTCCTATTACACTTGCATGAGTATCATATACCCAAATATATGAGAACTATGATGTTGTGCTCCCACAACGCGCAGAAGTGCAATACTAGTCTATTATGCATTATCGATGTCCAATCTCGATAATACTACGACTAGGGATATTTAATAATTAAACATTCATGGATTGATATTGTCTCATATCTTATCATTCTGGAACTAATCATATGGACCTTCTATCATTTATACATCTTGGTAATCTAATTACAAATTATAAAAGGGCAATTTCCTTTGTCTCATAGTTAATTTGTACAACAATACCATGATCTGTACAAATTGTGATTCTATGGGCCATAACTGTCCAACAATCTCCCACTTGGCCTATAGCCAATCACTCAAGTGTCCTACACCCGAACTATGTACGGTTCGCTCAAACTTCTGCAGAGGAAAAGCTTTCGTCAGTGGATTTGCAAGGTTATCATCTGATGCGATTTATTCGATCATCACATCACCACGATGTATGATCCGAACGAATCAAATGAATATTTGAAGTATATATATGGATCATTGATGAGACCATTAATTCTTTAGCCTGTTCTGTAGCCTAGCTCAGCTGCTAACAGAACTACTCTTAATCGGATTAGGATTATTATCAATCCGGAAGGCTTCTATTGCTGCCTCAGCCGCAGCAATAATCCACTTTTATTATTTATTCGGCAACATTATCTTGCTTGGAAGATTTTCAGCTCACTGTTCCGTTATTCAAACTTTATAGTACCATTGTTACGACTTATAGTCGTTTTATCGGTTAGGAAACTTACAACGGTGAACCCAGTCACTTCAAGTTCTCCTTCTCCATAGTTTAAGACAGCATCCTTAGTTCGTCTAATCAACTAAAGGATGTTTTTAACATCAATCCAGTGACTATCACTTGGATTGGCCTGATTTTTACTCTATATGCTCAGAGCATATGAGACACCAGGTCGCGTACATTTTTCAATGTACGAGTTCTCAAAGAGTACTAACAACCTTTATATCTATCCCAGTAGATCTTTATTCCTAGAATAAAGGTTGTTTCTCCCAAGAATTCTACGGAGAATTTTCATGAAAGCCAAGCTTTCACCGTTTGTTATTATGGGAATATCATTTCCAAGAAATGATATGTCATCATTATTTAGGACATTCATTGTCAGTGCCGCTCCCACCAACCTCCTTATATACACAAGAAACATTTCGTTTTGAATTAAATCATATACCATTATGATTACATCAAAACGATAGTTCCAAGAACCCAATGGTTGCTTCAATCCATACATGGATCGAATAACCTGCAAACCTTGTTTGCTTGTTTTGGTACGACAAAACCGTCAGGATGTTGTAAACATCCTCCAAAAGGTTTCCATTTAAGAGAAGCGGTTTTGACGTTCAGCTGCCATAATTCATGAATTAAACATGCAGCATAATCAAGCATTATCTAAATGGATTTATCCATGGCAACGAATAAAAGGTTTCGTCGTAATCGACACAAGGTGATAAAGATTACCTTTTCGCTACAAGCCTAGCTTTGTACGTTGGTATGTTGCCATCCATGTATGTCTTCCTTGAAGACTTATATAGTACCAATAGGCACAATACCTTGCGGTACATCAACTAGTGACTAAACATAGTTGGTATACATGGAATCCATTTCGGACAATATGGCACTTTGCCATAATAGGGAGTCGATACCTTGTATCACTTCCTCATACGTAGTCAGTTCGTATTCCTCAATAAGATTGACATCTTTATGAGCTGAGATCAGAAACCCATACCCTAGGTTGTTTTCTGACTCTCTCCGACTTACGTGGTTCTTGTGTATTCGAAGATTATTGGTATAGTTTCATCCTTGATTAACTATTTATGTTCCGTTAAGGACTTGGTGCCTGGAATAGTATTACTCCGATTTTCATCGAGTTTTACTATCCTCCCACTTACCACTGCATATCGGTATTCCTCTTAGGAAAACCGCATGGCGAGCAACAATTACATTGTTCTCATGTGAGTTGTATAAGTACTATACTTTGGTTTCCCTAGGATAACCCACAATTAGGCACTTATCCGATTTGGGTTCTTGTTTGGTATCATCCAAAAATATGCCTAACATTCCAAACTCTTCAGGAATGAGAAAACCCGGTTTCTTTCCTGTTCATATCTAATATGAAGTCTGTCTAACAGATTTTTATGGAACCTTATTCAAAATAAGCCTTGCACTGTTTATGCGTATCCGTTGAAGGAAATGGTAGCTCAGAGCGACTCATGATTAACCTTATCATGTCTAACAAAATTCAGTTTCTCCATTCAGACACACACGTCAAACTGACGTGTTCTGGGAGGAGTCCTCATTGAAAGAATATTATACTCTTTCAAGTATATGAGAAACTTACTGCTTAAGTATTTTTATCATGGTCTAACCGTGATGGTTTAAATACTTTAGCTGATCTGTTTATTTATTTCGTGTCGAAACTCTTTGATTAATCAAATTTTCTGATTCGTGTTTCAAAAGAAACATATAACCATAACGCGATGCCACATCCGTAAAGGTCACGAAACATTCATATTCACCTCTAGCCTAGCTAGATATGGGCCCACTTACGTCACTATGAACAATGGCTAACACATCGGTGGCTCTTGCACTTTTACCAAATAAAAGGTGTTTTAGGCACTTTTCCCAATAAACTAGATTCGTAGACTTTATTTGAATAGAATCAAATTTGTCCTAATACCCACTCTTCAAAAGTGTGGATATACGAGTCTTGTTTAATTGTGTCCCAGACAACAATGCCACTTATAAGTCTCAACTGATTAAATCAGTTTGAGCTATTTGTTTGTCATGTTATACGTTTGAGATTATTTATATTCAAAATATAAATACTGTTATTCACATCTAATGTGGTTATCTCAATATCTTCTTTATAAAATAAAACACTTTAGTGTTCTAGAATATAAAGGTATACCCGCAACGGGTTAAACCCTGATATAGAGATAATGTTCCTAGTCAAACTAGTTACATTGTAACAGTTTCCTAATTTAAGTACAAACCCAAAAGGTAGTTCCTAAACTTAGGTTTCTACGGTTAAAACAGCGACTTCCGTCCCGTTTTCGATTCGCAGATAAATCTCAACTGAAGTCAGTCTCCTGCTTATTAGCAGATTCTGCACACCAGTACATATTTATGTACCACACTTAGTATCTAAAATCCAATTTTAATACTAGTAGTGAACTATTTATGACAAAAATATTTGAAGTCGGAGCCTTGCACCGTCTTTAATTCCTTCATGTCTGCCATGTCCATACGGTAGTCATGCTTCAGTGACCTCGTTTCCCAAAATTTAGGCCGACATCTTGGGATATGTCCTTTGTCTTCCCAGAAGATAATAATGATTTTGCCCTTGCCCTTTTCCACACCCCAGAAGCCTTTGCCAAGCCTTGGCCTTCTAGAATGTCGAAATAAGATGCGCCTTGCGCTTCTTGCCTATTGCAAACTCTGGCTTTGTCTCCTTGAGTATAGCCATTAACTCTCCAAGAGTTTACTATTGCAATTTGGTACTTCTAAGATCTAAGGATAGATCTATGAAGATCCTTCAATTTCAATATCATACTATAAGGATCTAATCCTTAGTTCTGATTAAGAAATTAAGGAGTCTTTTTGGCAAGCATAATGGATTAAGCATTAAAGTTATCATCACATGAATATTCCAAATATCATGTTCTACTATTTGCTTAACTCCAGGCTTAGGCCTAAGACGTTATTTTATCAAATAAAGTAACTTCTTAGTTTCCAGGACTATCCTGAAGTTTTATTCCCAATTTGAAAATTAAAGTCGTTTAAATACATTTTCACCCAGGATTATGTTTTTAAACACTAATCTTTCAATTATCTTGATTCTAATAGTCCAACTATTTAATCAACGATTTTAAGTACTATTTATTATAATGATTATTATAGTCTAACTATATAATCATATAATTTATTGGTTAATTCAATTATATTGATTACTATAATCCCATTATAAAATCAACTATTATTGAAATGGTTAATTCAAATATATTGATACTATAATCCAATTATATAATCAACTATAATGAAATAGTTTGAATACGATCGAACTGTTTAATTAAAACAACTATTAAATATTAATCCAACTAATAAATAATTATTTGAAAAAATTTGAAATGAGCACGTATGGCAAGTAACTAAACGAATATTGCAAATTTAATACTTGCCTCCCACTATTTTTGGCGAGCCTCTAACCCTCTGTGGAGTACTCGGGAAACCTTGTTTCCTAGTGGGCTAGGATTCGTTAAATAACACACAATCTTGACTTTGGCCAACAAATTGTATGATAATTAACTAGGTAGATCTCTAAGATCAATTGGATCCATCCAATTCCTAGATCCAGTAAGTGGACATCCAAGTCCGAAACATATATCATATATATGCCAATATATCCAATATATTGCCTAACCATTTTCCTCTGAATCAACTAAGCTTGGCTTTGGCACAACAAACTTAGTGATCCCAGTTAAGTAGAACCCATTGACTATGGAAAGCTTCGTAATCAATGTCGATGGACAAGAAGTGATCTTGACTTGGCCAAAAATCGTAATTTGGACAAGACACCGATATGGAACAAAGCCTTCATGATTCAAACACATCCTCGACGGACAAAGGTCTTGACTTTGGCCAACAAACCAATGCCAGTCTTGGATCTTGAGTAAGAATCACTCAATGGAAGAAAAAATGATTAATATGTTGTGAGGGTTTTTCGAGTGTAATTGGCAACCAATTAATTATCTTGTTAAGGTCTCATCATCATACACCCTTAAACATGCATTCTAAACACATAATAAGGCGCATATAAATAAATATAATATTGATATGCGGATGGATACTTAAAAACATTGTTCCTAGAACAAATCTCTCCATTTCCTCTCTCCCGCTAGCACAAGTATTACTTCTACCCGATTACATAACACTTCTAAAGAAACCTCATTTACATTGAGGGGAATAGGTCAGAAGAGAAATACAAAGAGTAAGGAGGTAATAGGCTGGACACGCAGGTCCAATTAATAAATTCTAAATTTATTACAACAATTTCCAAAATTGCCCTCACCCATCTAATATCCATCTGATATACATTATTCATACATCGCAACCATGTATTCACAAGCATGTTATCAATCAATCTAATCCAATTAATTAATCTGATAATTAATGATCATCCAATGTTCAAACAACGATTTGATTTTGTGCGAGTCAAACTCATTTTGCGAATAAGTACTCAAAGTACGAATTCTTGAATTAAATTAAACTACAACATTAAATCAAATTTAATTTGTATTTAATACTAATTCATCTATTTAATTCCAAATTAAATATTACACTTTTAATGAACCTTTAGCGACTTAGATTCTAAATCTAATCCTTACGGGTCTCAAAGCCTGATTAACATCCAATGTCAATTTAATTTAAAGTCCAATGGGCTTTTAATTAATTTCTAAGGCATAGACTTTTGTCAATATGGGTCAAACCCAAAACCAAAGCCCATTTAAGAATCACCCTTATTTGCCAAGAAACCAATTTAGGCCCATTAGGCCCAATTAAAATATTAAAGGTCCATTAAGTCATAATTGGACTTTATGGATATGGTTTTGGGCCCAATTGGATCCAACCAATTTAGCCTAAACCAATCTTGGTACAACCAAGCCCATTAAGCCCAATTACAACTTTTCAAGCCCAATTTCCAAAATAGGCCCAATTAATTAAATTACCAAATTCCAAATTTCATAACTTAATTAACTTAAAGTGTATGCCATAATTAATTAACCAAATTAAAATTTCCAACACACAAATTTGTACAATTAATTATGCTCATTAATCAATTAGTGTCCAACACAATTGAATCAAAAATCAACTCATTTACCATGCATACATGTCTCGGCATTTTGGGGTTTTGTTATTCGATTCCGAATTCAATCCAATTAAATCCTAAATCAACATTACCCAATGTTTTCCAACTCATCCAATGATCAAAAAACACAAAATACCATGACATTAGGGCATCACTATATTTCGGCCAAGCCTCACAAATTGGGGAAAAATGATCCAATCAATTTCCCACAAATTGATCACAAATAACTCCAAGTCATTCATTTAAAAGCATGCACAAACAATTAATTTCACTCAAACATGCTCAAATTCAATTTTCCCAAATTTTACCCTAATAAAGTTTCATGCTCAAAATGGCTCAAGATACCATTGTTGGGTTTCTATTTAGTCCCAATGATCAATTCAAGTAATGAAACACAAGTGAATACAACAATGAAGAATGGAGGAATCATACTTACATTGATCGGATTGCGATGCGAGGAACAAAATCTTCAAGCTCCCCTCCATGGTGTTCATGGTAGTGGACTGTTTTTGCTCTCCAATTTTCGGCCATGGAAAGATCTCCAAGCTCCAAGCTTTATTTGATGTGATTCCATGCTCACAGGTGCGGTTCCCTATCACCTTCGCAAGACTCCTAAAGCATGCTAGCACTCCGGAAATTTTACCACAAAACTTCTTAAGCTTCTCCTTCATTTCACGGCAAAACCAAATATTTTGAGGAAGAAGATGGCCCAAGGCCGAGAGGTAGAGGAGAAGAAAGAGAGAGAAGAAAATATGTTTTGGTGTTAGGTTAATTGATTTCCAAAATCAATTAAAAACATATACCATTTACAACTTTCAAAAAGTCAAGGCATTAAAGCCAACCACTTCCATCACTATTCACATCACTCATGACAAGTTGTCAAATCACTCAAAGCGACTAGACATCACATCAATCGATTGACTAGTGATTTGACGCTTGATGTAACTTGTGGGCCGCACTTGAATTCGAAATGCGAGTGTGCCCGCAAACATTCCCGGGCTCGGGTTTGCTAATTCCAAATTAAAAAATTTTCCGTTGCGACGTAATTAGATAATTATGCCTAGCAAAATTACTATTCACGTTGCAAACGAATTAATTCTAAATTAACTTGTTCGCCCGAATTAAAATCTAATTTTAATTCAACGTCGAAATCTAATTTCGTATAATGTATCGAATATATTATTTTATCGATTAATTCCAAATTAATCGTTATCTCTCTTTAATTAATATTTTATCCCATATAAAATATCTTCGTAATTAATCCCAGATTAATTTTCTCTCTCATCTAATTAATCCCAGATTATTAAAGTGCGAGTCATACGCCATCGGTGAATCTTCGGGAAGCGACCCATGAGATCCCCGGATATGTTGGCAGTAAATCTGGTCGTCGGACTATCTGAACACGTAAGTACCTAGTACTACATTTTTACCGATTTACAAGACATGGTTGGCTTCTAGCAAAGCACCGTGCCTACCCAATTCTCCAGAAATATTCTTACTGGAATATGTGATCTATATCAGGCGTAGTATACGTAGTATTGCGTATTTCGATCCAGTATCGGATGTCACGTGCAAGGCCTGGGGCTAGAAATGTGTCTGCCCCGTACGAAGCACATATCAGATCTCTGGTAACTAGTCTCTATAATCGGATAAACATTACCTAGTCATAATATCCCGATAGCTGCAGCATATAAGAGAACAAGTTCCATACCTACGTGATCATCATCTCCACTATGACTGGAGTGATACTTCCATCTCGACATCACACCCAATACACTACGATTCTCAATATACTCAAAAGAGGCGTACACAGAACCTGTTAAAGCTCTGGATGATCAAAACCAAAGTACATTGATTGTCGCAAGTATTAGCGGTGCAAGTCTCAGGTTAAGACCAAATACACCTAACCTGATTCGGACTTCCATAGACACATAGTCATACTACCAATGGAATTCCTAGGGGTCTATCCAGAGTGATGTTGTTTCCATACCATCAGTAAACACAACCTCCTATAACACTTGCATGAGTATCCTATACCCAAATATATGAGAACTATGCTGTTGTGCTCCCACAACGCGCAAAAGTGCAATACTAGTCTATTCCGCATTATCGATGTCCAATCTCGATAATACTACGACTAGGGATATTTAATAATTAAACCTTCATGGATTGATACTGTCTCATATCTTATCAATCCGGAACTAATCATATGGACCTTCTATCATTTATACATCTTGGTAATCTAATTACAAATGATAAAAGGGCAATTTCCTTTGTCTCATAGTTAATTTGTACAACAACACCATGATCTGTACAAATAGTGATGCTATGGGCTATAACTGTCCAACAAGTATATCAAGATAAGAGATTCTAGAAGTCATAGTATCGATTTCTTAAGCATAATAGCAAAAAACAAGTAAAGGAAGATAAGAGTAGCAGAGACTAGATATCTTCAAACTAAGACGGGCCTAAGCAGTGCAACATCAAAAAGGATTCGAGGACGAATCAAATTCAATGGGGGAAAAATTATAACACCAATGCAATCCTAACGACTATTACGTTATGGGATCCACGATACATGATATAAATTATGTACAAACATGTATACACTCATGACAGATTTTTTGGATATTCGGAAAATTTCTCGTAGTTCCGATACGGAATTCATTCCAAGATTTAATCCGGATATCCTGTGGTATTTGGGCCGTAATTTTTCATACGAACTCTGATATTCATGAATTTTATATCGTCGAAAAGCTAAGACCGAGACCTACAACTTCCACATTAAATATTTTTCTAAATTTGAATCAGAAACAGGTCAAAATAACAAATACAGCTCAAAATTTTGGATGAATAGTACCCAGGTACTAATCTAGAGAATTCTCAAAGTTTCTCAAAGTTTCTTCATTTAAATCATTTGCAATTAGCCCCTAGTGTAAAAGGGAACATTATTCTAGCACCCCTACCATTTTGAAGAATAAAAAAAACGTGAGGGAGAGGAGAGAAAAAAAAAAAGGGAAGAAGAAGAAAAATGAGTGGGAGACCAATTCTCTACCAAAGATTAAGTATGAAATAAGGGCAACTCAACCCACTACAAGCTAGGAAGATGAATATCAAGCTTAGAAGACTTGATTGGTAAAGGAAATCAAATGAGAAAAGGTAAGGAAACCTTGACCCAAATTTGAAGTGTTGATGAATTGATGATTATAGAGTGTTGTTGGGTTGTTATTGATATTGTTTATATAGTTAGTGTATTAAGAAATTAAGGATTTTGAGAAACCCCTTAATTTAAGAAACCCTAAGCTTTGAACCAAATTGGAGACTATAAAATTAAAGGTTTATGGTGATATTAAAAGAGTTTAATGATGATATTTTGTGTATTTATTATGGTTATAGCTTGAGTAATGTTGTTGAAGTTGAGAGTGATGATGAAGTTGAAGTTGGGTCCTGAAAACAGGCTGGCGTTGCGATGCTCGTACTCGACATCGCAACGCATACTAGGAAATTACTCTCTGATACGATTCTAGAATAGGAGCGTCGTGACGCCCTAGGACTAGCATCGTGATGTGAAAAAAACAGAGGACACCCACTGCCTTATTTCTGTTTGGTGAGTCGCAATGTGTAGAACTTAGCATCGCGACACGTGTGTGGGAGTCATGACGCCCAACCCTTGTGTCGTGACGCGGAAGCAGAGGATGTTCACTAGTTCAGTCACATTTGTGAGCGTCGCGATGCCCAAGGGATAGCATCATGACGCGTGACCAAAATTTCCCCAGAACCAGTTTTAGTTCATTTCAATTTCACCCTAGTATGTTAGAGGCCACTCTAAGGTTCTCGTATCATCTTGCATACATACAATACTTCATGACACAAGCATGATACGCCTAGTAGTGATAACAATTGTTTGAATTAAGAAATCTCATAACCTACATTCTAATGAAGTTTATCAATTATAGATCATCGCAGGAACCATAATTTCCCTCGGTAAAGTGAGTAAGGCCAGTAAAATTCCAAATCAGTGAGTGGAACCTTCTCTCTAAATGTTTTTACTTATATGTTTTGATACCAGACTTACTTTTAATCATATAGGACGTTAGCCAGATTTTATTTCAGTTGTTTTAAAGAGCATGTTTCAAGTGTTATGGTAGGTGCTCCGAGTACCAATCCGGATCATATTTATGTCCGATTCATGAATACGAACAATTCTTTTTTTCCATAATATTGCTTATTTAATGGTAGCACCTCTTGTCTTTTATATACATATTCGATCTAATTACGATTAGATATCTAATTATGATTAGATTGAAACTAAATCTGATTTAGTGATACGTGAATATTAGACAGAGACCCTAGGATTTACAACATAGTGCACAGTTACAACGTAGTTTGTAATTGATATTGGGAAGCGTCGCTATAAGTTATATATCCTTAAATAAAGTTCCTGGTCAAGATTTACTAACACGGATCGGTTAGTAAAATCTGTTGAGACCAGTACATGTCGTATATCGTGACTTGGTTTGATGGTTTATTCCCAATGAACCATGAGTCTCGGGAGACTCGTATAGATGTGTAGGTGTTTATTTGATAAACACTAAATGACTCACTGAAGATTTCCTAATAAATGGTACACCAACGTTAATAGGAATCTTCTCGAGTTGAGCGAGCACATTGGTCCTTCCACTTGAGATACCACAGTGGATATATGAATTATCCTCCACACTTTGATGGCAGTCACGTCACCGATCTATTTAGATCAGACCTCCGCCTGTTTGTTGGGTGTGGACTGATGCTTATGATATCCTGTGAGTAGTAGATAGAATTTGTCAGTCCTATGTATAGGGCATAGGTATCAGGTAACGTATTTTTGATCTAGTAAATCCATGGTCGTGGTATACTTCGAAAGCGAGTTATGCATGTTATTTAGAGATCCTAAATTTAAAAGTCGACTATATTATACCTTAGGGATTTGACGTTCTTATCTATATCCGTAATATAATATTGATAGCCTATTACATATGGATTATAAGTATGCAATGATCTCGACTTGCATAGTTTAGCGAGATTATTTGTGGTCGTCATAATTTACAAGTGGGTGAATTATGGACACGAAATTGGATTCTGTGACGGATAAACCTAAACTTGTAGAGTCCCACAATATGAAGTGTACTCGTTGAGCACTTGGGAAACGCGTTATGAATAATATAGATTATTCATAATACTTCACCGAATTAAATGAGTTAATTCGAGTCGTTTAAACGGTTTAAACGAAAATACATGCATTAGGGATATTTCGGTGTATTTATATTTGATACAAAATTGATTTGATACATATAAATTAATTATAAATAATATATGTATTTGTTATTTAATGTAAATAAAAATACATATATAACAATAATTATTTTAATTAATTATTTAGGTGTTTAAATATTAAATATCTAGATAAATAAATTATTTCAATATTACATAATTGTTATGCAATATGTTTGATTATTATTGGTTACATGTGGCATGATTTTATTAAGCTTAAAGTTTACAAATTGGATTTGTCAACTTAAAAGCTTATTATTATTTAATTAGATTAAAAATGACCAAAATACCATTCTTTTACACCCTAAGTCAGTTTTGGCCTTGTATTTAAAGTTGAAAATTTTGTTTTCTCCTTCAATTATAAGCCATGGCCGAAACTTAACTCCATTAAAGCACCCAAAACTTTTCTTGAAGAGTCAAGGAAGAAAGTGAAGAAATTCAAGAAAAAGTTTAAGGAAATTACAAGATTTGGACGTAATTTTCAATAATCTTAAACTTAGAAAGCTTGTTTCTTGTTCTTGAATATCTTGAATAGTTCTAGGGTTTATTCCATTCTTATATTTTGGGTTTTTTTATTTAGAGGATGGATTTGGAGGCTAGATACATGTGTGAAGTTGGATTGGATGATATTAGTGTAATATTGATTCAATTTTGTCATTTGATGACTTATTGCCATTCTAGAGTGTTATGACCACTCTTGTAACTCCTAGAATTGTTCTTGAGTTCTTCATTTGTGTTCGCTTTGGTTGGTGTTAATGTTGATATGATTATATTGAGAAAATTGGATTTAAAGCATGAAAAATGATATTTTAAGTTACCAAATCAGATCTAGAAATTCTGTGATTTTGGTGATGAAACATATATTTTATGAATGTATTGGATGTATTTTGGGCATTGGAATAATTTCCGGAAATTATTTCGGAGTTGAAATATACGAAAACGGTGAAAACGGCGTTTCCGGGTGAGTTTTGGGCTTACCGGGTGTCCGCTGTCCAAACAGTGAATTGGCTACTATTTGGGCAGCCCATGAACTACCCTGGTACTGTTGGGGCTGACCTGGGTAGCCCTCATATGTATTGGGTGGTCGGTTCGATCAAAAACGTGTTTTATGCCATTTTACTAAAAATATTTTCGTAAACGTTTCACGATGTTTCTTAACTATTTATGTTGTCATTTGATATCAAATAAATATGTTTAGGTGAAATATGATTGAATTATTCATATTGGATATTGAATAATTTACTCGGTAATTTTCAAAGTTTTAAAATTACGATTTCACCCGAACCGCGAGCTTCCGCTGCGCCCGCGCCAAAACCCCAACAAAAATTGTATCAGAGCAGGTTTGATCCTTCATCCATTACATTAGTCATGCTTGATATATGATATATAATCCAATTTTGATGTTTGCACATGCATGTAATTTTGATGTTTCTTGACTTTTAGTTCTACACTAACGGGAAACGTAATAGAAATTTAATGGTTAAGTTAAGTTATGTTTTCTAAGGTAGAATTGAACAGTTTAGAAAATTGATCTAGATTAATTTTGCGATTGATTTGTAAAGTAATGCTTCTTGAGGAATATCCCTGTTAGACATTATGTCCCATAGCGTCACTGTTTGTAAATGATATTGTATTATTGTACAAAATTAACTATGTGATAATGAAATTGCCTTTTGCCGTTTTGTAATATTATTTACTTTGATATATAAATGGCGAAAGTCCATATGATTAATACCGGATTGAGATGATATGAGACAGTATCAATCCATAAAGGTTTAATCATTAAATATCCCTAGTCGGAGTATTATCGAGATCGGACATCGATAATGCGGAATAGACTAGTATTGCGCTTGTGCATGTTGTGAGGGCACAACGGCATAGTTCTCATATATTTAAGTATTGGATACTTATGCAAGTGCGATAGGAGGTTGTGTTTTACCGATGGTACGGAAAACAGCTTCGCTCTGGATAGACCCCGCGGAATCCCATTGGTAGTATGTCTGCGTGTCTATGGGAGGCCGCATCAGGGTAGGTGTATATGGTCTTAACCTGAGACTTACATCGCTAGTACTTGCGACAATCGGTAAACTTTGGTTTTGGTGGTTGGGGACCTTAACCGGTTCTGTGTACACCTCTTCTGGGTTTATCGAGAATCGTAGTGTACTGGATGTGATGTCAAGATGGAAGTATCACTTCAGACATATGGAGGTGATGATCACGCAGGACACAGAACTAGTACTCTATAAAAGGTTGCAACTGTCGGGACAATATGACCAGGTCAGGATTGTCCGATTTAAAGAGACTAGTTGCTTGATGTCCGATATATGTTTCGTACGGGGCAGACACATCTCCAGCCCCAGGCCTAACATGTGATCGTCCGATACTGGATCGATGTACGCAATACTACGGTATACTACGCTTGATATAGATCTTATATTCCTATAAGAATATTTCTGGAGAATTGGGTAGGCATGGCGCTTTGCTAGAAGCCAACCTTGTCTTGTGAATCGGTAAGAACGTAGTACGAGGTACGTACGTGTTCGGATTATCCGACGACCGTATTTACTGCCAACATATCCGGAGATCTCTTGGGTCGCTTCCTGAAGATTCACCAAGATATTTGATTCGGACTTAATTAATCTTGGATTAATTGCGGAGAAACTTTATCTTGGATAAAGTGCCTTATTTAGAGAGAGAACGATTAAGTTGGAATTAATCGATAAAATTATTATATTCGATATAATAATCGAAATTCGATTTCGACGCGAAATTAAAATTAGATTTTAATTCGGGCATACGAGTTAATTTAGAATTAATTCGTTAGCGACGTAAATAATAATTTCGCCAGGCGCAATTATTTATTTAAATTCGATTTAATTAACGTCGCGACGTAAGTTCGGTATTTCGGAAATATCGAACCCGAACGCGTGAGTGCACGTGGGCCCACTTTCATTTGGAAACGTGTGGGGCCCACATGACACATGTCATTATATGCATTATTTAATGGTAATGCATTGCATGGTGATAGTGTAGAATACACTCAATGGTTTTGCATGGAGTTTGAGTGTTTGACACTCTAAGCCATTGCATGATTTGTGTCATAAGTTTATTATTAATTTAATAAATATTATGGCATAAATATAAATTGATTTTTGGTAACAATAAATTAATTACACAACTCTCCTCTCTCTCACAATGCCGTGAACTCCTAAGGGCAAAGAAGATTGGATTTTCTTTTCTCCATTGTTGCTAGCACATTGAATGATCAAAGGAGGTGATAGGGAAACCATCAAAGAGCTTGGAATACACAAAGGTTGGAGCTTCAACTCTTCTTCCTCCCTTGGCCGAAACTTAAAGCTTGGAGATTCAAAGATTTTCTTCATCACTTCTCATCACAAAAGCATTGTAAGTATGATTCCGCCATACTTCATATTTTAATATATATTCATTGTTGTATTTCATATGCTTAATCTTTCCTTGGGACATATTATAGAAACCAACAATGGTATCAGAGCTAGGTTTAAGCATGAAATACTTTAGGTTAAAATTTGGGTAAAATTGATTGAAGCATGTTCTTGTGAAATTTGATGAATGAGTATGCTTACATGTATATAGAATGATGTTATATGGAATCAATTTTGAGAAAAATGCATTGGATGATTTTTCCCCAAAAATTTAACCTTGGCCGAATGGGTATGTACATTGGATGTATTGGAATTTTTTGTGTTTAAGATCATTGGATGACTTAGAACGTATACGGGACGTAGATTAATAATTCAATCGGATTGAAAAACAAATCGACACAAAATACTCACCTTGGCCGAATACATAATGGACATGTAAAGGAGTTGATTTTTGTTAAAATTAATGTTGGACATTTATTTTGAAAATTAGATGATTAATAAATTAAATGGGTATTTTTGAAATATTTGGTTTAATATATTAATCTTGGTATTACACTTTAATTAATTGGACTTTAATGTTTGGAATATTAAAATTTATTAATGGGCTTAATTGGTGAATTGGGCTTTTATATATTGGTATGGGCTTGTTGGAATAATTTGGGCCTTTGGTTGGAGTAAATGGCCAAAGAGATTGGAATGCAATTTGGCCTCAATCACTTCATTAAGTCCAAATATAATATAATAGGCTTTAATAATTTAATTGGGCCTTATGGGCTTAAAATTGGTTTTATGGCATTTAAGGGTGATTCCTTATTTGGGCTTGGTAATTGGGTTGACCCACATTGACCAAAGCCCAAGCCTTAATAAATCAATTGAAAGCCCATTTGACTTGAATTAAATTAAACATTGGATGTTAGTTGGGCTTTGAGACCCAATAGAATTAGATTTAGAATCTAAGTCTTTAAAGCACATTAAAGTGTAAACATTTAATTTGGAATTAAATAATTGAATTAGTATTGAATACGAATTAAATTAGATTTAATAAGTAGTTCGATATAATTCGCGAATTCGTACCTTATGTACTTATTCTCAATCGAGTTGGACTCGCGCAAAATCAAACCGTTGTTTGAACATTGGATGATCACTTAAACAAAGACTAATTAATTGGATTAGATTGGTTGTAGAAGCATGTCTTGTTTGAATATATATGTATGTGATGAATGAATAGTGTATATCGGATGGATATTAGAAGGGAAAGGGTAATTTTAGAAATTATTGTAAATTTGGAATTTATAAATTGGACCTGCGTGTCCAGCCTTATCTCTTTATCTCTTTGTATTCTCTTCTCACCTAATTCCCCTCAATGTAAATGAGGTTTCTCTTATTGTATTATGTAATTGGGTAGTAGTAGAATAGTGCTAGCGGGCAGAGGAAAGGGAGTGATTTGTTCTAGGAACAAGTTGTTTATATATCCATCCGCATATCACTATTAATTTACTTTACGCGCTTTATGATGTTTTAGAAGCATGCTTAAGGGTGTATGATGATGAGACCTAACAAAGATAAATAAATGGTTGCCAATTACGCGAAAATCCCTCAATTTATATTAAGCAAATATCCTTCCATTGAATGATTCTTGTTCAAGATCCGAAGTTGGCATTGGTTTGTTTTTACCAAAGTCAAGACCTTTGTCAATCAATGATGTACTTGAATCATGAGAGTTTTGTTGCATATCGGTGTCTTGTCCAAATCGTGATTTTTATTGGCCAAAGTCAAGATCACTTTTTGTCCAATGACATTGATTACGAAACTTTCCTCGTCAATGGGTCCCGCTTAACTGGAATCATTAGGTTTGTTTTTGGCCAAAGCCAAGGCCTAGATGATTCGGAGGATAGGGTTAGGAAAATGTAATGGATACATTGACATTATACATATGTTTCGGACTTGGATGTCCACCTAACCGGATCTAGGAATTGGATGAGATCCAATTGATCATAGAGATCTACCTAAGTTAAATAGCATACAGCTTTTATTGGCCAAAGTCAAGGTTGTGTGTTATTTAACGGGATCCTAGCCCACTAGGAAATTCGATTTCCCGAGTTCTCTACAGAGGGTTAGAGACTTGAAGAAAATAGTGGGAGGCTATTATTGAATTTGCAAATTCGTTCAGATACTTAGCCTTACACGTCTTTCAAAATTATTTCGTCAATATTTTAATAATTAGTTGGACTAATAATATATTTATTTTACTTGTAACAGTTTGACTGTACCCATAACATCGTTGACTTTATAGTTGGACTATAGTTGTCAAGATGACTGGCAAAGGTAATATCCGCGACATAATCATGGCGATAATGTCTTCAAAGGGACAAACTTTGCCGACTGGGAAATGAACCTCAAGATAGTGCTTGGGGCTGAGAGGGTACTGTATACTATTCAGAGACCTCTCCCGCCTAAACCCACTGAGCCACTGGAGCTAGAGTTATGGAAGACTCATAGTGACGATTGTGACCAAGCTCAGTCAGTTATGCTAGCTGCAATGACCCAGCATTTCAGACGCCAGAACAGGGACTTGGATCCCTATAACATGATGGCAAGATTGCGTGATCTCCACCGCACCAATAAGCGGATGGAGAGGTACGAGCTAGTAAGGAAACTCTTCCGCTCCCGGATGACAGACGGCGCATCAGTTGAGGCCCACGGGACTCAAATGATCGCTGACATAGATGAGTTAGCCAAGATGGGCATTGTCTTGGAGGCAGAGCTGACGATTGATATGCTATTACAATCGCTTCCGGATACTTGGAAACAAATCATCATCAACTATAAGTTGATGGACACTGACGACACTCTTGGAGAGTTGTTGTCCGTGCTGAAGGAGTCCGAAAAGGAACTCCTAAAGGGGAGCAAGCGCGAGGCGCATTATGCATCGACCTCTCATGCGCCAAGGGCTGGGCCCAAGGCAATTGGAGGTGCGAGGAAGAAGAAGTTCAAGAACAAGGGCAAAGGCAAGTTGACAGTGGCTTCTAGGAAGCCAAAGGACAAATCTCGCGACATCTGCCTCAACTGCGGCAAGAGGGGTCACTGGAAACGTGACTGCCGAATGGGCAAAGGGCAGAGGGAGGATATCAAGGATGGCAAGGCTATCGCCTCTGGTATGTTTGTTATTGAGATAAATATGAATACTTCTAGTTTTAAAAATTGGATTTTTGATTCTGGTTGTGGTGCTCATATTTGTACTGATGTGCAGGATCTGCAGGATAGCAGGGTGCTGGCATCCGGGGAGATGGATCTACGGGTCGGAAACGGAACACCAGTTGCTGTTTTGGCCGTAGGGACTTTTGTTTTAGAACTGCCCTCAGGGCATGTACTTAAACTTTTGAACTGTTGTTTTGTACCTAGTTTAACTAGGAATATTATGTCTGTATCCTTGTTAACCCAGCAGGGTTACACTTTTGTATTTAGAAACACTGGGTGTTATTTATATAAAAATGATGCAGAAATTTGCACAGCTGTTGCAAATAACGGTCTTTATATTTTGAATATAAATGAATCTCCTAAAATGACAAACAAAAGGCTCAAAAGGAGTAATCTAAAAGATGAAGCTTATATGTGGCATTGTCGTCTAGGACACATCAACAAGACTCGCATATCCACACTTTCGAAGAGTGGGTACTTGGACGAATTTGATCCCAATTCATATGACGTCTGCGAATCTTGTCTTTTAGGCAAAATGCCTAAATCACCTTTTAGCGGTAAAGGTGAACGTGCCACAGAACTGTTGGCTCTCGTTCATACTGACGTATGCGGGCCCATGTCTAGCCAGGCTAGAGGTGGATTTCACTACTTCGTAACCTTTACAGATGATGCATCTCGTTACGGTTATGTGTATCTTATGAGACACAAGTCGGAAACTTTTGAGAAATTCAAAGAGTTTCGACACGAAGTGGAGAAACAAACAGGGAAGAGTATTAAGACATTACGGTCAGACCGTGGTGGCGAATACTTAAGTTATGAGTTTCAAGATTACTTGAAAGAATATGGTATTCTTTCACAGTGGACTCCTCCTGGAACACCGCAATTAAACGGTGTGTCCGAACGGAGAAACCGCACCTTGTTGGACATGGTAAGGTCAATGATGAGTCGCACTGAGCTACCAATATCCTTCTGGGGATACGCATTAAACAGTGCTATACTTATTTTGAATAAGGTACCGTCGAAGTCTGTTGAACAGACTCCATATGAGATATGGACAGGAAGGAAACCAGGTTTCTCTTTCCTGAAGATTTGGGGATGCTGGGCATATGTTAAACGTTTGGAAGGTACCAAACTTGAACCCAAATCTGATAAATGCCTTTTCGTAGGATATCCTAGGGAAACCAAAGGATATTACTTCTATCACCCACAAGAGAACAAAGTATTTGTTGCTCTACAAGCATTTTTCCTTGAGAAGGATTTTATAAATGCAGTGGTAAGTGGGAGGAAAGTAGAACTCGATGAAGATCGTAGTGATACTGTTCCTGGCAATGAATCAACGACGGAACAAGAACAGACCGTCCGGGATGAGTCTGTACCACAAACTTCACATACACAAGGACCGCGTAGGTCGGAGAGAGTCAGAACAGTACCTGAGAGGTATGGGTTCCTGATCTCACCTCATGTAGATATTAATCTTATTGAGGATAATGAGCCGGCTACGTATGAGGAAGCGATACAAAATATCGATTCCGCTTTATGGCAAGAAGCCATGAAGTCCGAGATGGATTCCATGTACGCCAACCAAGTTTGGACACTGGTTGATGCACCAGAAGGCGTAAAGCCTATTGGATGCAGATGGATCTTCAAGAAGAAGACCGACATGGATGGCAACGTACAAACGTACAAAGCTAGGCTTGTAGCGAAGGGGTATCGTCAACAATATGGTATTGATTATGACGAAACCTTCTCACCCGTTGCCATGATTAAATCCATTCGGATAATGCTTGCAATAGCTGCATATTTCGACTACGAGATATGGCAGATGGACGTTAAAACCGCTTTCCTTAACGGAAACCTTTTGGAGGATGTTTATATGCAACAGCCTGACGGTTTTATCGTACCAAGACTTGCAAACAAGGTTTGTAAGTTAAATCGATCCATTTATGGATTGAAGCAAGCATCACGGTCATGGAATCAGCGTTTTGATGAGATCATAAAAGAATATGATTTCGTGCAAAACGCAGATGACCCTTGTGTATACAAGAAGGTTAGTGGGAGAGCACTTACTTTTATTGTCCTTTATGTCGACGACGTATTGCTTATAGGCAATGACATTCCCATGCTAACGTCGGTGAAAGCTTGGCTTTCATTAAAATTCTCCATGAAAGATCTGGGAGAAGCAGCCTTTATTCTTGGAATAAAGATCTACCGGGATAGATCTAGAAAGCTGCTTGGACTCTCCCAGAGTACATACATTGATAAAGTGTTGAAGCGATTCAACATGGAACAATCCAAGAGGGGATTGGTTCCAATGGTACGTGGTACCTCTCTGTCTAAGGACATGTGTCCTAAGACTCAGGAAGAGAGAACAACATGAGTCGGATACCGTTCGCCTCGGCAGTCGGATCGATCATGTATGCCATGATATGTACACGACCTGATATCTCATATGCTTTGAGCATGTGCAGTCGCTATCAGGCCGATCCAGGTGAAGGTCACTGGATAGCAGTTAAGTAAGATATCCTTAAGTATCTTAAACGAACTAAGGATGCTTTCTTAATTTATGGAGGTGGAGAACTTGCGGTATCTGGGTATACCGATGCAAGTTTCCAAACCGACAAGGATGACTACAAGTCGCAATCCGGGTACATTTTTTGTTTGAATAACGGAACAGTGAGCTGGAAATCTTCCAAGCAAGATACTGTTGCCGATTCAACAACAGAAGCGGAGTACATCGCTGCATCTGAAGCAGCAAAGGAGGCAGTTTGGATCCGAAAGTTCCTAATCGGATTAGGAGTAGTTCCGTTAGCAGCTGAGCCCGTTCCATTGTATTGTGACAATAACGGGGCTATAGCACAGGCTAAGGAACCAAGGTCTCATCAACGGTCCAAGCATGTTCTTCGACGTTACCATCTGATTCGGGAGATTATACATCGTGGCGATGTAAAGGTCGAGAAGGTCACATCAGATGACAACATTGCAGATCCGCTGACGAAGGCTGTTCTTCAGCAAGTTTTTGAACGACACATACATAGTTCGGGTATTAGATGCTTGAGTGACTGGCTATAGGCCAAGTGGGAGATTGTTAGACATTATGTCCCATAGCGTCACTGTTTGTAAATGATATTGTATTATTGTACAAAATTAACTATGTGATAATGAAATTGCCTTTTGCCGTTTTGTAATATTATTTACTTTGATATATAAATGGCGAAAGTCCATATGATTAATACCGGATTGAGATGATATGAGACAGTATCAATCCATAAAGGTTTAATCATTAAATATCCCTAGTCGGAGTATTATCGAGATCGGACATCGATAATGCGGAATAGACTAGTATTGCGCTTGTGCATGTTGTGAGGGCACAACGGCATAGTTCTCATATATTTAAGTATTGGATACTTATGCAAGTGCGATAGGAGGTTGTGTTTTACCGATGGTACGGAAAACAGCTTCGCTCTGGATAGACCCCGCGGAATCCCATTGGTAGTATGTCTGCGTGTCTATGGGAGGCCGCATCAGGGTAGGTGTATATGGTCTTAACCTGAGACTTACATCGCTAGTACTTGCGACAATCGGTAAACTTTGGTTTTGGTGGTTGGGGACCTTAACCGGTTCTGTGTACACCTCTTCTGGGTTTATCGAGAATCGTAGTGTACTGGATGTGATGTCAAGATGGAAGTATCACTTCAGACATATGGAGGTGATGATCACGCAGGACACAGAACTAGTACTCTATAAAAGGTTGCAACCGTCGGGACAATATGACCAGGTCAGGATTGTCCGATTTAAAGAGACTAGTTGCTTGATGTCCGATATATGTTTCGTACGGGGCAGACACATCTCCAGCCCCAGGCCTAACATGTGATCGTCCGATACTGGATCGATGTACGTAATACTACGGTATACTACGCTTGATATAGATCTTATATTCCTATAAGAATATTTCTGGAGAATTGGGTAGGCATGGCGCTTTGCTAGAAGCCAACCTTGTCTTGTGAATCGGTAAGAACGTAGTACGAGGTACGTACGTGTTCGGATTATCCGACGACCGTATTTACTGCCAACATATCCGGAGATCTCTTGGGTCGCTTCCTGAAGATTCACCTATGATATTTGATTCGGACTTAATTAATCTTGGATTAATTGCGGAGAAACTTTATCTTGGATAAAGTGCCTTATTTAGAGAGAGAACGATTAATTTGGAATTAATCGATAAAATTATTATATTCGATATAATAATCGAAATTCGATTTCGACGCGAAATTAAAATTAGATTTTAATTCGGGCATACGAGTTAATTTAGAATTAATTCGTTAGCGACGTAAATAATAATTTCGCCAGGCGCAATTATTTATTTAAATTCGATTTAATTAACGTCGCGACGTAAGTTCGGTATTTCGGAAATATCGAACCCGAACGCGTGAGTGCACGTGGGCCCACTTTCATTTGGAAATGTGTGGGGCCCACATGACACATGTCATATATGCATTATTTAATGGTTAATGCATTGCATGGTGATAGTGTAGCATACACTCAATGGTTTTGCATGGAGTTTGAGTGTTTGACACTCTAAGCCATTGCATGATTTGTGTCATAAGTTTATTATTAATTTAATAAATATTATGGCATAAATATAAATTGATTTTTGGTAACAATAAATTAATTACACAACTCTCTTCTCTCTCTCACAATGCCGTGAACTCCTAAGGGCAAAGAAGATTGGATTTTCTTTTCTCCATTGTTGCTAGCACATTGAAGGATCAAAGGAGGTGATAGGGAAACCATCAAAGAGCTTGGAATACACAAAGGTTGGAGCTTCAACTCTTCTTCCTCCCTTGGCCGAAACTTGAAGCTTGGAGATTCAAAGATTTTCTTCATCACTTCTCATCACAAAAGCATTGTAAGTATGATTTCGCCATACTTCATATTTTAATATATATTCATTGTTGTATTTCATATGCTTAATCTTTCCTTGGG
Organism: Zanthoxylum bungeanum; assembly: GCA_019454045.1. Lineage (NCBI taxonomy): Eukaryota > Viridiplantae > Streptophyta > Magnoliopsida > Sapindales > Rutaceae > Zanthoxylum > Zanthoxylum bungeanum. The sequence continues at coordinate 38,350 of SKCR01042233.1, forward strand.
ACATATTATAGAAACCAACAATCCCCGCTTAAATAAGGCAGTAAAGTGACATGTATTAGATGCATGTTTCTTGGTCTGTCTTGTCAATACGTTTATGGCTATCTTTCTATGGCTACATCTGAGAAAGTGTCAAAACAGTGAGGTTGTAGTTGATAGAATTTTATCGATGCCAGATGTATATTTGATACTGGACAAATTCAAGTGAAAGTGGGAATCCTGAATGTGCCAAAGTTGTCAGAACTACATCGGTAGCTTGAGTTTGTCATTGGCAAGTGAAGCCTTGATACGCCTCCTTATGAACGTGCCAAAGCTATCATAACGAGAAACGGTCAAGACCAAAATCAAGAGTCACAGTGAGTGTGATTGATAATGAGTTGTCTACCTAATGAATATATGTAGGTGAGATCGTGCCAAAGCTGTGAGTCAAACTATATTCATGGGGTCCACTTCTTACTACGGAATTCGATTTAATTATTGAATTCTCATTTTCCGTTGGGGATTACGGTATTACGTAAAGTAGTGGGAGATACTGCAGGGTTAAAAATCCATAACTAAGGCAGTGCGTAATATTATGAAAATTGATGCTTTTGTTTTCCTTTATTCTATATTATTGATAGAATTTAAACTTCTTATCCACTGCATGCATATTATTTGAATATGTTTTCTGACTTCACTTATCGTTGTGTTTTTTCTAGAATAAGTTCTAGAATGTTAGTGACTTAGTTACTAAGTCACGATTAGTAATCTAAATAGATATCTGTTTTAGGAAATAATTGTCTAGAGAGAATAGTTTCATGTGCGGTAAGGATTGACGTAAATTAGTTCATGTCTTGAGATTCTTGACTGGCATTAAGAAAATTCCATTAGGTATTTATTTATCTTATAATGACGTTTCTTGGCTTTAGTGACTTTTGGAAGTCACGTGTTTGACACAGTTTGCTAATCAATTATTTGCAATTGTTGTGAATAATTGAAGGCAAATTATAGAGCTTAAGAAAGAGATGTGTATAGGTGTGTGTTGAGAATTTCGATTCTCACAATACGACAACTATAAGTATTGGATACCAACTCCCGTCTAGTTATTTAAAATAATGTTTAATGATTGTTTTTTTTATTTGATATCAGAACTTGCGACTATTGGATAGTTACTTGTTCTTTATAAATAATTGTTACATATTTTAATATGACTAGTATTGTCATTGATGAAGAGATACACATTAAGAAAAATACTCTATTAACTAAATAACTTAGAACAGTGTTTTATGAGATTTTATCACATAAGCATTAGATGCTTATTCTGTATGATAAAGGATGATATGATACAAGATCACACTATATATCTTTATCCATTTAATGAATATTATATTCAGGATGTGATTAAATCTCATTTAACCAATGATCGTCATTGGACCACAGATTTTAAACTAATACATTGGATGTATGTAGTTTAATGAATTAGAAATTGTCTTGGATAGTTTTCTTTACTTCGTAACTTAGTTAATGAGTTGTCATGACTTAGTTGCATGTTTCTAAAAGAACACATATTTAATGTCTTGAATGGTTCAAGAACTTTCAATATGATCTGATGAAACGCGGATAGAATATTTTGAATGGTTCAAATATATTCTATTTGAAGTGTTGAAAACTATATTTTAAAATTCATCGTGAGTCTTTGAATTGTTCAAGGATGTTTGATATGATCAAACATATGAATTTATGGCAATTACTTCTAAAGTTATTTAATGAATGTGATTCTTACTGAATATTATTCTTCTACGATTCCATCGTGATGGAATTGATCAGTGGGAGAAATCGAATCTTATATGATCTGATTCATTTGATATTGAGTGTTACCGAATTAGTTTTCAATACTCTTGGGGCTATGCTCCAGTAACGCTAATTCATCCTTCTAATTAAGGTTCCATTAGTTTCTATAGTTACGTATATGATATGTATAAGTAGAAAATTCGAATCTTGAAAATTTTGAGATTTGAATCTTTCTGTTGTATAATGGTTATATAATTGCAAAGTGGCGTTCCTGAATGGTTTCTTCGAATAAGAGATCCACTGTGGTTTCTTTGTTTGAAGAGTTCATTCTAGAATGGCCCTGGAGTTTGTATTCTACTAAGATCGTAGTTTGTTATAATGGTTTCTGGAAATCTGTGTTCTCTAATTTTGATACAGTCAGATTGTCTGATTTTATCAAAGCATAGAGAATACATATTTGATAGTAGGGTTAATGGGAGCGTATAATTTTCTTTCTAGTATTGTATATCCTAATGACATTATCATTATTAATGTAATAATGAGATGTTTGTAAAGTAAAAGGTTTACCTAAGTCTTCTTTTCTCCGTGAAAGCAGTGGGAGTAGTCTCATGTTATATTTGATATAAAATTTCACATACGATATAAAACAAGAGACTTATGTGATACTCCCATTAGTCGTGCATTAAATATGATCTAATAAAGGAGACAACAAGATTATCTGTGTGACAGTTAGTATAATTGTTTAACAGTTAGTGTGTCTCTTAAATATAGTATTTATCTTTCGTAAATGATGATTCCTTTTTTGAAAGAGATATTAATTAGAATGGCTAGTCAATCTTATGCATCATAGGATGATGGCATAATAAATATTATATTATGTGCGATTAAATGTATGGGTTGGTGCTCTTAGTGCCAATCTGGATCGTATTTATGTCTGATTCATGAATACGAGCATTACTTTTTTTCCATAATATTACTAATTTAAATGGTAGCACCTCTTGTCTTTTATATACGTATTCGATCTAATTTCGATTAGATTGATTAGATTGAAACTAAATCTGGTTTAGTGATATGTATATATATAAGACAAAGACTCTAGGATTTACAGCGTAATGCGCAGTTACAACATAGCTTGTAATTGACATTGGGAAGTGTCACTATAAGTTGTATATCCTTAAATTAAGTTCTTGGTCAAGATTTACTAACACGAGTCGGTTAGTAAAATCCGCTGAGACCAGTACATGTCGTATATCGAACTTGGTCCGATGGTTTATCCCAATAAACCATGGGTCTTGGGAGACTCGTATAGATGTGTAGGTGTTTATTTGATAAACACTGAATGACTCAACGAAGATTTCCTAATATATGGTACACCAATGTCAATAGGAATCTTCTCGGGTTGAGTACCATAGTGATTCTTTGACTTGAGATACCATTGTGGATATATGAGTAATCCTACACACTTAGATGGCAGTCACGTCACTGATCTATTTAGATCATACCTCCGCCTGTTCGCTGGGTGTGGACTCATGCTCATGATATCCTGTGAGTATCAATAAAGGATCCGTCAGTTCTGTGTACAGAGCATAGGTAGTCCATATTTGATTAGCAATATGTTAAATCTATGGCCATAGTATACTTCGGAAGTGAGTTTCGAATGTTATTTAGAGATTGCTAATAGATACGTCGACGGGATTATTCCTATAGATATTTGATGTTTATATTTATATCTCTGGGATAATTCAGATACCTGTGACGGAGGGATTATACGTATGCAATGACCTCGACCTGTATGATTCAGTGAGTTTATCTGTGGTCGTCATAATTTACGGGTGGGTGAATTATGGACACGAAATTGGATTTCGTGACGGAAATGCCTGAATTTAGAGAGTTTCACTAATGAAATATATTCGTAGAGCACTAGGGCAACTGTTATGAATAATACTAATTATTTATAACTCGTTTAATGGTTAAATGAAAAATACATGCAATCGGGACCTAACGGTCATTTTTGAATTAATGTGTATTTGTATTTAATATTTGATATTATTAAATACACATTAATTAAATATCAATTTGTGATATTTAACATATATCATTAATATAAGTATTTGAGATATTTATATTTATTATTTAATTATTTAATGTTAGATAATTAAATTAATTAATAAAATAAATATCTTTAGTAATGATTTAATTAGGAAATGGCTTGTTATCATTGGAACACATCTTGATTTGCTTAATTAAAGATAAAGTGTTACTTTATTAAAGTGAATTGTGGACTAATGAAAATACAACAAAAATTAAATAATTGTTATTTTATTTTCTTTGTATAATTCGACCAAGGGAATTGTTTTGAACAAAATGGTTTTGTTTTTCAATTACAATACTTAGACAAGTTTAACAAAATTTTACAAAGTGAGTTGAGAGCAAAGGTGAAGAAAGAAAGGAAAAACAAAGCCAAAATTTGAAATTTTGTAAGTTATTTCACACTTTCTTAACATATAAATTGTTTCTATTATTCTTAACTTCAAATTGTGTTGTCTCTACTCTTTTAGTTTGTAATTAAATTTGTTGGAAGCTTGTTTGAAGGTATTAAGCATGTTTGATTAATTTATAAGCTTATTAGTGTAATTCAGCTTAATAGATTAATTAGAGATGAAAGTTTCCATTCTAGAGTTGATTAGCCATTCATAATTAACCTAGAATTGTTCTTGATTAATTTCATGATGGTGAGACTTGATTTTTTTGGTAATTGATTGATTGAAATGTTGAATTTATTCAATTTAATGTAAATTGTGTAATTAGAGTAATTTATGAAATTAGGGTTCTAAACCTATTTCAATTTTGGGGCTTTTCATATATATGATATAATTTGATTTATATTTGAAGTATGTTAAATTTGGGATTGATTGGATTTGATCTTGATATGTTTTGAATAAATTGGGCAGAATTGTAATTAATAAAAGTTCAGGGGTTATTTCGGTAATTATGAAAATGTTTCTGGATTGAGTTGCAAATTCTGTTTTCATGTTTTGAACATGTTAAGAATCATTTTAGAAATGATTTGGAATCATCAAAAATTGTATTTGACAATTTTAGGACTAAAATGTAAAATTTACAAAGTTTCGAGGTCTCACACTAATTAATGATAAATCTGATTTTTCAAATAAAAATTCTGTTTTTATTTATTGAGTAATTAGAATAAATTGGTTTATTTTAATTTCCCAAGAAAATATTTATCGGAAATTATTTCGGAGTGAAAATACGTGAAAACGGCGAAAAATGGCATTAACGGGTAACGGCTGCCAAAGAGTGAACTGGGCACTGTTCGGACAGCCCACGAACTGTCCAAATATTTTTGGGGCTGACCTGGACAGTCCCCATATGTATTGGTCGGTCGGTTCGGCCGGAAATGCATTTTATGCTATTTTACAGAAAAATATTTTCGCAAAGGTTTTTGCGGTGTTTCTATATTATTTATTTCGTTACATGATATAGAATAAATATGTTTAGGAGAAATATGAAGGGATTATTAATATTGGATATTTAATAATTTATTCGCAAGTTTAAAAAATTTTAAACTACGATTTAGCCCGAACATCGCTTATTCCGCTGCGCCTCACTGATTTGACCCCAACAAAATGGTATCAGAGCGAGCCTGATCCTGGACACCCGATATGATTAGCCCTTTAAAATTCAATGTTTAATTTAATCATTACCTAATACATGCATGTGTTTATTTAATTTGATTAAATAAAGTAAAAGATGTGGTTGTAACGTGCCAAAGCTGTGCAGTTATGGTTAAAGGTAGTTCATTTGAGCCGGTAGAACTTATATGATAAGAGACAAATTCAAGTGAAAGTGAAAATCATGAACGTGTCAAGGCTGTCAGGACTACATCGATAGCTTGAGTTTGTCATTGACAAGTTTAACCTTGATACGCTTCCTTATGAACGTGCCAAAGTTGTCATAACGAGAAACGATCAGGACCGAACCCAGGAGTCACAGTGAGTGTGATTGACAATATGTTGTCTACCTAATGAATATACGTAGGCGAGAACGTGCCAAAACTGTGAGTCGAAATATATTCATGGGGTCCACTTCCAATTATGGAATTCAATTTAAATATTGATTCCTCGTTTCCTTTGGGGATTACGGTATTACGTAAAGTAGTGGGAGACACTGCTAGGTTAAAAATCCTTAAACTTATGCGGTGTCTAATATTATGTAAATTGTCGCTCATGTTGTTCCTTATTCTATTAGTTTGATAGAATTAAACTTTTATCCACTACATGCATATTATATATGTTTTCTTACTTCAATTATGGTTGCAGATTTCTTGAATAGGTTCTATATTAGAATAGATTACGATATAACCCTTCTAGACAGAATAGTTTCTTATGCAGTAAAGATTGACATGAATTGGTTCATGTCTCGAGATTCTTCACTGGCATTAAGAAAGCCTCATTAGGTATTTGTTTATCTAATAATGACGTTTCTTGGCTTTAGTGACATTCAGAGGTCACGTGTCAGACACTATTTGTTTTTTGATTATTTGCAAATGTTGTAAATAATTTGAAAGTAAATAATAAAGCTAAAGAAAGAATATACGTATAGTTGTGTATAGAAAATATTGATTTTCACAATACGACAACTGTAGATATTGGATATCAGATCTCCCGTCTAGTTATTTAAAATATTGTTGAATATTATTTCGATATTTGATATCAGAACTTGCGACTATTTGATAGTTAATTGTACTTTGTAAACAATTGTTACATATTTTAAAACGACTAGTAGTGTCATTAACGAATAGATAAACATTAAGAAAAATATTTGGTTAAGTAAATTACTTAGTGTAGGCATTGCATTTTTGCATGTGAAACCCGATGATGAGTCTCATTTGGAGGCACTACCTTTTGAGTCACGGAAGCCGCGGGAAACGGATATCGGAAGGGGAAATTCAGAATAAACAAGGTTCACTGTTTTCGTTCGTGCTGCGTTCGTGTATGCGTTCGAACGACAAACAGATTGCGGGCATTCGTGTCGCGTTCGAGGAAGCGTTCGAACGGTGTCGGTAATTCTGGTTTTGCTGCTAGCCTCACACCCCAGCCCATTTAGCTCCCCAAAGCCCATAAAACACATCCCAATTTAATTAAACTAAACATTAAACATTAAATAAAATATTTAAACCATTTACCAATTAAATAAAACACAAAATATAATCATACCTAATAAAGATAAATCAAACATATTAACTTCCTAACTAAACAAATCACATACTAAATTAAAAAGATGTCATGCCTAATTAAAATCAATTCTAACCAATTAAAACCAATCAAATATTTGACTTCCTAATCTAATAAGACATCTACCAATTTAAAATAGTTGACTTCCAAATTTAAAATATTTTGTCCCCCCTCAATCTTGTGTATACCATCCTTAGGACTCCTAATTTGGAAACTAGATCTCTTCCTGTGAGACAAGGGCAAACCCTAGCTCTCTTCTATATAAACATGCATTAACCTAGCCACACCATCTCTCCATTCTCTCTAAGACACGCCCAAGACAAAAAAAAACACTTCACATATACACAAAAAGAGAACAAAGAGCCCTAACCATCTCCTCCATAGCCGAGACAACAAGAGCCTCAATCCTCCACCATAACCGAATCCACTACAAGCAACAATCCTCCAAAGCCGAATCCACCACAGGCAACTATCCTCCATAGCCGAATCAAAACACTCCCCTCCTTCACCGAGAAAACATCCCCTCATACAGCCCTTACAACCACTGAAACACCCCCCAATAACACTCAAAACCAGCCCCCTAAAACACGCCTAAACAGCCCCTGAATCACCTTAAAACAGCAGCCCAAATCCTCTTAAAATAGTCCCTAAAAACCTTAAAAATAGTAACATAAAAACTGCATTCATAATCTTAAAAATAATCACACACAACTGCACTAAGAACCCACACAAACTTGGAACAGTTCATTGAAACGTCAAAAAAGGTGGCCTGAGCAGTGAGCAGCAAAACAGAGGCCGAACAGGAGCATAACGAAGTTCGAACCGCAAGCAAAACAGCAAAGCAGTGAGCTAGGACGCTAAACCAGTGAACCGGAGAAGTTGAGGAGCTGTACCCTTCCGACGTCCGTGAAATGCAAGCCTGAAAGTTGGCAAAAAGGTTAGACCTGAGGGTATCTTTCACACTCGTTTTTTTGTATTAATTATTAAATATTACTTGCATGATTGTCATGTTGAAATGCATGTTGTGGCCCTTGAGTAGATAAATATGCATGAATTATGAGATGTAGTATGGTGTGGCTGTGGAATAAAATGAGAGACGTGTCAACTCTCGCGGTATATCGGATGGAAACCCGGACATAATTTTCATAGCCGATTCTGAATGGACGGTAATATGATCTGTACTCGGGACACAACTCCACGTACCGCTTGAGTAAACGGCACCCTCTTTTGTTTTGTGTTGCTTTTGTTTATTTTTCGTCACTTGAATTCTGTATGTTGTTTATTTATGCATGATTCAATCGAGCGCACGGGCTTAGTAAGTGGAATGAAAGATCCCCTATGGGGAGGGGTTAAAGCCCTTTACCACGATGCTTTGCCGCGCCGGTTGATGTGTGTTCGGTTGGATGCAAGATACGTTCAATCGGGCATACTTAGTTTGATATTATTGTCTTTATCTTTTTATGCATGGTTCAATCAAGCGCATGGGCTTAGTAAGTGGAATGAAAGATCCCTTATGGGGAGGGGTTAAAACCCTTTACCACGATGCTTTGCCGCGACGGTTGATGTGTGTTCGGATTGGATGTAAGATGTGTTCAATCGGGCATACTTGGTTTTGATATGATTGGCTCTATTTTTGTATGTATGATGCGATCGAGCGCATGGGCTTAGTGAGTTAGTCCAAAGGTCCTCTATTTGAGAGACGAAGAGCCTAAAAGGCCACCTTTGTGACACTACTTCGCCGCGCTGGACGAAGTGTGTTTGGGTTGAATGTACGTTCAATTGGGCATACGAAGTCCTACACTTTTGTTGTCGTTATTTCATGTGTTGTGATGTGACACGCATGGGCTTAGTATGTTGGTCTAAAGGTCCTCTCTTTGAGAGACCAAGAGCCCCAAAAGGCCACCTTTACGGCAGACTTCGCCGCGCCCCTTTATATTGTTGTTTATGTATTTTCCTTCCCATTTCATGCATCAGGTATGTTCCCGTTCGAACGCGTTTACGAACGCAACTCGAACGCGCATGCATTTTGCCTTATCATGCATCAGGTCTCATTTCCGTTCGAACGCGTTCACGAACGCCATACGAACGTGAGCATTCTGTTTCATTTCCATTCGAACGCGTTAACAAACGCCATACAAACGTGAGCATTCTGTTTCATTTCCGTTCGAACGCGTTATCAAACGCCATACGAACGCGAACCTTCTGTTTACCATTCGAACGCGTTTACGAACGCTACACGAACGTGAACACACTGAACTGAGACATATTCATCACATGCCATGTATAATTGTTTCTTAGGTGATTTCTTTATGGAACCACACATAGTCATTCTTATCCTTGTGCACATAATAATGAAAAGCATGTTTATTCCATTAGTTGCGTCATTTGCCTTAGTCTTGATTTAACGCATTACGATTCATATACCTATGCCATGATGACTTTGGAGTATTATTCCTTGTGATATATCAGATGGAAACCCAGACATAATTCCGTAGCCAATTCCGAATGGCGGTAATGCGGTCTGTACTTGGGATACAATTCCACGTATCACTTGGAAAAGTGCTCACATGTATGCTTGTGCTGTTATTATGTATGCTTGTGTTTTTTTTCATGAATATGATATGCTGAATGAAGTTGTATGTTCGTTGTTACTTTGAGGTATTTTCAGGCATGTGTTCTTAGATGTGAGATATATGTGAAATGTATGTATAAGTTTTATTTTGTACCCGTGAATTTAGAAGCATGATACTCTTGGAAATAAGTGCTACTTAAGCCTGATTAAATTATCACATAAATCCTGTCATTACAAGTGGCATAAGTAAGGGACCATTCCGAACCCAATGGTTTGAGGTCTTCCCTGCGAGGGTTGAGTGCGGCCTTAAATCTCATTTTCCCGGTTCACACCGAGTGGCGACTCCATTATTCTCGGTTTAGTCCCCCGTGGCTACTCCGTACGCCCGACCGGGCCGCGAGCCCGGGACAGCATGCGTCGCCCCAGATCCTGTGTTCATTCGGGCACCTTGTCATGAGATGTGAACTCATTGGGCCATTTAAACTGGGATGAGTTCACTCCTATGACAATTAGCCCGAAAGATTCTAAAATGATAACGGGCCGATTTGCTTGAGAGTTATAATTGATTTAGTATTTATATATGTTACATGCATCTCATGCACCTCATACATACATATATCATGTTAACACACTATCTATGTCTCAAAAAGACATCATAGATACCGTTTGGGTTAGAGAAAGGACAAGACTCACTAAAAGAACAAGTATGAGTGAATCCGATAATGAGGTGTCCCGTATGGATCAGTTAGAGAACGGTCTCGCCAAGATCACTGAACAGTTGCAGGCTTTGACTACTGCTATGGCTGGTATAGCTGGGTCTCGTGCGGTCCGGGGTTAATTCTGGGGATGTGAGGCAAGAGGAATCTCCGAACAGATTGGGGGATGATACCCCGCTTTTGATGATGATATGGGCAGAGTATGCAGCAGGCAGAGTATCTAGGTCTCAGGCAGAGTTACAGAAACTCCGGGATCAGGTTGATTCGGTTACCCGCAAGATGAAGGGTAAGAATGAGGATCTGCTGGATTATGACACACTGACTTTCGAGGAACAGTTGCCGGCACAGTTCAAGATGCCTGATATGGCTAAGTTTAACGGGAATGGGGATCCAAGGGTGCATCTCCGATAGTTGTATCAGTCATGAGTTCAGTTGGCCTGTCTCAGCGCCAAGTGCAGAAAATGTTTGGATGTCGCTTGAAGGAGCTCCCGTGGTGTGGTACCACAGCTTGGAGAAGAAAGTAAAGGAAGATTGGAGGGAGTTAGCTGATGCTTTCCTGAAGCAGTATGTCACTGACCTATAGATCGATCTGTCACTCCGCGATCTGGAGAATGTTAAGCAGAAATCAGAGGAGAGTTTTAAGGAGTACGTGGACCGCTGGAGGGGTCAGTTGTTGAAAATGAAGACTAGGCCCTCAGAGAATGACCAGATTAAAATGATCATCAAGGGCACCAAGCCCTCCATCTATGGGAAGCTGAGGAGGATGACCTCCATGATAACTGATTTTCGGCAGTTGAGGGAAACTGTCATGGACATTGAGGAAGAAGAGGAGAGAGAATAGAAAATTCTATGGTCTGAACAGGAGGCCCATTGGGGGAACATCGGGAGCAAAGCCCATTTTTGCTGAGATTGCCGCTATCCGAAACCGGCAGTTTTCTAACTTGGGAAGGCCCCTGTCAAAAGTGCTAGAGAAACTGAAGAGGCAAAGGCTTTTAAAGCCTTTGGAAGCCAAACCAATCCCAAACCCACCACCACCACATTTCAATCTCAACCTTTACTGTTATTTCCATCAGCAGAAGTGTGCCATGACACTGACAACTGTGTCCGACTGCGCCACGAGATCCAAGACCTCATTGACTCAAAAAGATACCTGAACCCGAAACCGAACAACCAGACACAAACAAAAACCCCTTACCCAATTACCGAGCAGTACCCCCACCAATCTACATGATCAATTCTGGCCTCCTAGAAGACCTTGTCCTAAAATCCTTCCACCCTCAAGCCTTTTGCCTTGGAATCTGGATAGTACTAGTGAAGATGAGGCAGAGCAGGGGAAAAGCTTTTGGCTTGATTTCTTAGCAGTGATGAGGAAGAAGTAAGGGGAATGATGCGTAGCGGTCGCTCTTTTACAATGATATGGCGGAGAAGGGTAAGGGAGTTTTGACAGATGGTGGTAGAGAAGTGGTTGAGACTGCAGAAAATACTGAGGGGGATATAGTGCTGAGGCAATTGAGGAAGACTAGAGCACAAGTGAGTATCTGGGAACTGTTATGTGCATCCCGAGAGCATAGACAGGCCATGGTTGAGCCTTGAACAAAATTGTGGTACCAGAAGAGACGCCAACCCTGCAATGTTTGTTGGGTCAGTTCAGAAAGACGGTTTTGCAGATATCTTTTTCTGATGATGAACTCCCGTCGGAGGGGAGGAATCATAATAGGCCTTTATTTATCAGGGCCGAAGTGAGGTGCAAGAAAACTTCATGTGTACTGGTGGATGACGGTTCGTCCATCAATGTGTGCCCGTTGAAAATTCTGGCAAGATTAGGTATGAAAGCAACAGACTTGGACCCCTCCAGTATGACCATTAAGGCTTAAGATGATAGTAAAAGGGGAGTTGAGGGTACCTTTGTGGCTATGGTCAAGGTAGGACCGATTGAAGATGAGGTTGAGTTCACAGTGCTGGACATCCCAGCCACTTCTGCCTTATTGTTGGGAAGGCCTTGGTTTCACAAACTTGGGGGCGTGCCTTCCACTTTGCATCAGATGATCAAGTTCCCGTATGAGGGAGAATTGTTACTATCCGGGCTGAGGTAGATAATGCCGTGGCTGCCTTGGAGATACAACCTTTCACAAGGTTTCAGGTGTCAGCTACTTTTGAGGAATTGGTGGATCCTAGGGTGGCTAGGATTATGGAGAAAATGAAGTTTGAACCTGGTGAAGGTTCAAATTTGCCAGATTTCAGAGGACAGACCACTCGGAAAGGTTTGGGGTATAAGTCTGATAAAGAAAAACCAAAGGTCAAGAAAAAGGGCCTGAAACTGATGGAATGTTTTGTGAAAGCTTCAGGATATCAAGGGGAGCCTGAACCTGTGGAAGTTAACGGAATTGTGGTACCGGGATTTGAGATCTTCCAGGATTGTTGGGGTGAGAAACCGCTGGTTAAAGAAGCTGTGGAAGTAGAGAATTGGGAAGAAGAATTGATGAAGTTGGAAAGCCTGACTCTGGGAGAAGACGAAAAGCCTGAGGAAGATCTGATTGCAGAGGAATAAGTGTCTATAGATGATGAAGACATTTACCTTCCTGATTTGTTTGAATGTACTTCCGCATTATCAATAATAAAGACATTTCTTTTGTTTACTTGCCTGAGTCATTTCCATTTGCTCTGCACGAATCAAGCATATTGATATCAGTTCGGCCAGAAACTACTGCATTTAACTGGGTACACTTGAGAACCCCAAGGAAATTCTGATTGCAAGTGAAGTAACCTCCGAAGAGAGGGAGAAACTAGAAGAAGTGTTGGTCAGATATGCCAAAGTGTTTGCTTGGTCCTATGAGGACATGCCTGGGTAGACAGAAACATTGCGCAACACACGATACCAACTTATCCGAATATGAGGCCAGTAAAACAGAAACTCCGACGGATGCGACCAGAATGGGCTGAGAAAGTCAGAGAGGAAGTTAAGAAACAGATAAATGTGGGGTTCTTGGAGTAGTAAAATTCCCGAGTGGTTGGCTAATATAGTGCCGGTGCCGAAGAAAGATGGGAATGTCAGAATGTGTGTAGACTACAGAGATCTCAACAAAAGCTTGCCCGAAAGATGATTTTCCTTTGCCGCATATAGATGTTCTGGTTGATAGCGCGGCTTTAATCTGCTATGTATTCATTTGCATACGGGTTTTCAGGTTACAATCAGGTTCTCATGGCCCGAGAAGATAAACACAAGACTGCATTTGTTACCGAGTGGGGTACTTATTGTTACAGGTTATGCCGTTTGGGCTTAAGAATGCGGGGGCTACCTATCAGCGGATGGCCACCACACTTTTCCACGACTTAAAGCACAAAGAGATTGAGGTGTATGTGGATGACATGATGGTGAAATCAGAGACAAGAGTTGGGCATATTGAAGCACTGGAAAGGTTCCTTCAGAGAGTTGACAGATATAACCTGCGGCTAAATCCCAAGAATGTGTGTTTGGGGTGACATCAGGGAAATTGCTTGGTCACACAGTGGGAATGGGCGGAATAGAGGTTATCTCCGAGAAGATCAAGGCAATCACAGAAATGCCTGCACCGAAGACAGAAAAAGAAGTCAGAGCATTCTTGGGAAAGATTCAGTACATCAGTCGGTTCATCGCCAAGTTGACATCAGTATGTGAGCCTATCTTCAAACTGTTGAGAAAAGATCAGCCAGTGAGATGGAATGAACGGTGTCAGACAGCCTTCGACAAGATCAGAGAGTACTTCGTAAAGCCTCCTGTATGGAAACCTCCGAGGCCGGGCAGACCTTTGATATTGTATTTGGCTATAGAATCAGAAGCACTGGGGCAATGATGGTACAGGCAGATGAGCAGGGGTAGTAGAACATGCAGTCTATTATCTGAGTAAGAAGATGCTCCCGTATGAGGCTCGGTATCAAGAAGTTGAGAAGATATATCTTGCAGTGGTATGGGCTTCCAGAAAATTGCGGCATAACTTCCAGTCATACAAGATCCAGGTAGTGGCAAAGGAGAATCCTCTGAAGTATCTTCATTTGGTGCCTTCCCTAGTGGGAAAGTTGGGCAGATGGTTGGTATTGCTGACAGAGTTTGACATTGAATATCTCACCTCCAAAGTGATCAAAGGGCGAGCAGTAGCGGAGAGTTCTGGCAATGCAACCTGTTGAGGGGGATCAGTATAAGTTTGAATTTCCAGATGAAGAGATTCAAGCAATAACAGTTCAGAGATGGAAGATGTATTTCGACAGAGCAGTGAATTACAATGGAGCTGGAATTGGAATTTCGTGATAGTGACCCCCGAAGGGGAGACTTTGCCTTTAGCCAAGAGGTTGACATTCAGAGTGACAAAACATGGCCGAGTATGAAGCATGTGCTTTTGGTTTGACAGCATTGATAGCTTGAAGGCCGGGAGTGTGGAAGTCTACGAGATTCTATGTTGGTAGTCCAGCAGATGCGAGGAGAATGGGAATTGAAAGAAGAACGGTTGAAAACTTACCTTTTTCACCTCAGAAAGTTGGCACAGGTTATCCCCGAGTGTAAGTTTCAGCACTTACCGAGAGAAGAGAATCAGATGGCAGACGCATTGGCTACACTTGCAGCAACTTGGGAAAAATCCAGAAAAGTTAGTGATGAGATCGTTGATACTGACAACAGCGAGCAGACCTGTTTATGAGATAGAAAGAATTCTGGGAGTTGAGGTCGACGATGGTAAACCTTGGTATTATGACCTCCAGAGGTATCTGGAATATGGTGAACTCCCGGAAGGGGCAGGCAGAGAAAAGACAGAATAGCCATTCAGAAGTTGGCTTCCCCGTATGTGATCTTCTTAAAGGGGGGGAACTTACAAAAGGCAAGCAAACGGCATTCAGTTGAAATGTTTGAGAAAGAATAAGCTCAGAAAATGATGGAAGAGGTACATGCCGGGGTATTGGTCCGCACATGAATGGGTTGAACTTGTCCCGTAGATAGTGAGACAGAGGTTTTATTGGTCTCGACTATGGAGACAGACTGCGCGAGGATGGTAAAGCACTGTCACGACTTCAGATACATGAAATCTGAGTCATCTGCCACATACAGAGTTTGCACGGGCTGTCAGAGCCATGGCCGTTCTCAGCATGGGGATGACATGATCGGGGAAATTCGACCGAATGCATCTAATGGCATCGCTTCATAGTAGTAGCAGTGGATTACTTCTCAAAATGGGTGGAAGCTGAGTCGTTCCGGAACGTACAAGCAAAACAGAAGGCCAAGTTCCATAGCACGGAACCTCATTTGTCGGTATGGTATGCCGCACACCACGTGGTCACGGACAATGGGGGTACAGTTTCAAGGAGAGGACAAAAGGCAATGCTACAAGTTACGGGATAGGCCATCATAAGTCATCACCTTACAGGCCACAAGCGAATGGGGCAGTTTAGGCAGCCAACAAGACTGTAAAGACAATTCTGGCTAAGATGACAGAGAACTGCAGGATTTGGCTGAGAGACTACCGTATGCCTTGTGGGGGTACAGAACGTCAGTCAGAATAGAAACGGGTGCAACACCTTACTCTTTAGTGTACGGGATGGAAGCGGTACTACTCCGGTGGAAATGGAAATACAGTCTCTGAGGGGGTATTAGCAGAGACAGAGTTACCTGAGTCAGAATGGGCCGCACAAGATTTGATCAGTTAGCACTTTTGGACGAGAAAAGGATAAGAGCCTTACATCACATGCAGTTGTATCAGAAGAGACTCGGCCCGAGCCTTCAACAAGAAGTACGTCCCACACAGATCAGAAAGGGTGATTTGGTACTTAAGCAGTCGAGGCCGTCGACGACAGATCCGAGAGGGAAATTCAGGCCAAACTTGGAGGACCTTACATCGTTCAGAAGTCATGGGAAATGGAGCAGCCATGAAGTTGTCAGACCTCGAGGGGAAATGAATTCACAGAACCAATCAATGTCGACATGTTGAAGTTGTACTTTGCTTGAGAAGACTTGGTCGCCAGTGGAGACCTAACCCAAGGAATAAGAAAACTCCTGCATACATGCATACACGTAACCTATATTGCATATTTTTGTGTTTGTTCTTTTTTGTGTAAACATGTGTTGAAGACGGAAAAGAGCGAGCAGTAAGCCAATCAGAGATAGTAAAAGCACAGTATTTGATCTGGGCAGTAATCTGAAGATTGAGGTCTCAATGAAGTTAAGTTCCGGGTATGGGTCTCGGAGGGCGAAAGACAGTCCACATCACATCATATCAGCTTGGGGGCGAGGCCCATATCGGTTTGAGGAGCGAGGTCCACATTGTACCAGCTTGGGGGCGAGGGCCCATATCGGCTAAGGAGCGATGCTCCACAATCACATTATATCAGCTTGGGGGCGAAGCCCATATCAGGCTGAGGAGCGAGGCTCCACACACATTATATCAGCTTGAGGGCGAAGCCCATATCGGCTGAGGAGCGAGGCTCACATCAGATTACATCAGCTTGGGGGCGAAGCCCCTATCGGCTGAGGAGCGAGGCTCCACATCACATTATATCAGCTTGGGGGCGAAGCCCATATCGGCTGAGGAGTGAGGCTCCACATTGTACCAGCTTGGGGGCGAGGCCCATATCGGCTGGGGAGCGAGGCTCCACATCACATCATGTCAGCTTGGGGGCGAAGCCCATATCGGCTGAGGAGCGAAGCTCCACATCACATCATTTTGCAGGCGAGGCCCAATCATCAGCAGTATCGAGATGCGTCTCAGGATCGAGGGTCCACTGCAGTATCAGCTCAGCTCGAGACAGCTAGCTAGCCAGGGTAAAGTAAAAAATGCTTTGCATAGACTTGATAGGACTGTCACTGTCACACACTGCACAAGCCCCATCAAAGTGGGGGGGCGACTGTAGGCATTGCATTTTTGCATGTGAAACCCGATGATCAGTCTCATTTGGAGGCACTACTCTTTTGAGTCACGGAAGCCGCGGGAAACGGATATCGGAAGGGGAAATTCAGAATAAACAAGGTTCACTGTTTTCGTTCGTGTATGCGTTCGAACGGCAAACAGATTGCGGGCGTTCGTGTCGTGTTTGACGAAGCGTTCGAACGGTGTCGGTAATTCTTGTTTGCTGCTAGCCTCACACCCCAGCCCATTTAGCTCCCCAAAGCCCATAAAACACATCCCAATTAATTAAACTAAACATTAAACATTAAAAATAAAATATTAAAACATTTACCAATTAAATAAAACACAAAATATAATCATACCTAATAAAGATAAATCAAACATATTAACTTCCTAACTAAACAATCACATACTAAATTAAAAGATGAATGCCTAATTAAAATCAATCCTACCAATTAAAACCAATCAAATATTTGACTTCCTAATCTAATAAGACATCTACCAATTTAAAATAGTTGACTTCCAAATTTAAAATATTTGTCCCCCCTCAATCTTGTGTGTATACCATCCTTAGGACTCCTAATTTGGAAACTAGATCTCTTCCTGTGAGACAAGGGCAAACCCTAGCTCTCTTCTATATAAACATGCATTCACCTAGCCACACCATCTCTCCACTCTCTCTAAGACACGCCCAAGACAAAAAAAACATTTCACATATACACAAAAAGAGAACAAAGAGACCCTAACCAATCTCCTCCATAGCCGAGACAACAAGAGCCTCAATCCTCCACCATAACCGAATCCACTAAAGCAACAATCCTCAAAGCCGAATCCACCAAGCACTATCCTCCATAGCCGAATCAAAACACTCCCCTCCTTCACCGAGAACACATCCCCTCATACAGCCCTTACAACCACTGAAACACCCCCTAATAAACACTCAAAACCAGCCCCCTAAAAACACGCCTAAACAACCCATGAATCACCTTAAAACAGCAGCCCAAATCCTCTTAAAATAGTCCCTAAAAAACCTTAAAACAGTAACATAAAACTGCATTCATAATCTTAAAAATAATCACCACAACTGCACTAAGAACCCAACAAACTTGGAACAGTTCATTGAAACGTCAAACCAGGTGGCCTGAGCAGTGAGCAGCAAAACAGAGGCCGAACAGGAGCATAACAGAGTTCGAACCGCAAGCAAAACAGCAAAGCAGTGAGCTAGGACGCTAAACCAGTGAACCGGAGAAGTGAGGAGCTGTACCCTTCCGACGTCCGTGTGAAACGCAAGCCTGAAAGTTGGCAAAAAGGTTAGACTGAGGGTATCTTTCACACTCATTTTTTTGTATTATTTATTAAAATATTACTTGCATGATTATCATGTGTTGAAATGCATGTTGTGCCCTTGAGTAGATAAATATGCATGAATTATGAGATGTAGTATGTTGTGGTTGTGGAATAAAATGAGAGACGTGTTCAACTCTCGCGGTATATCGGATGGAAACCGGACATAAATTTCATAGCCGATTCTAAATGGACGGTAATATGATCTGTACTCGGGACACAACTCCACGTACCGCTTGAGTAAACGGCACCCTCTTTTGTTTTGTGTTGCTTTTGTTTATTTTTCGTCACTTGAATTCTGTATGTTGTTTATTTATGCATGATTCAATCGAACGCACGGGCTTAGTAAGTGGAATGAAAGATCCCCTATGGGGAGGGGTTAAAGCCCTTTACCACGATGTTTTGCCGCGCCGGTTGATGTGTGTTCGGTTGGATGCAAGATACGTTCAATCGGGCATACTTAGTTTGATATTATTGTCTTTATCTTTTTATGCATGGTTCAATCAAGCGCATGGGCTTATTAAGTGGAATGAAAGATCCCTTATGGGGAGGGGTTTAAAACCCTTTTACACGATGCTTTGCCGCGCCGGTTGATGTGTGTTCGGATTGGATGTAAGATGTGTTCAATCGGGCATACTTGGTTTTGATATGATTGGCTCTATTTTTGTATGTATGATGCGATCGAGCGCATAGGCTTAGTGAGTTAGTCCAAAGGTCCTCTACTGAGAGACGAAGAGCCTAAAGGCCACCTTTGTGACACTACTTCACCGCGCTGGACGAAGTGTGTTTGGGTTGAATGTACGTTCAATTGGGCATACGAAGTCTTACACTTTTGTTGTCTTTATTTCATGTGTTGTGATGTGACGCGCATGGGCTTAGTATGTTGGTCTAAAGGTCCTCTCTTTGAGACCAAGAGCCCCAAAAGGCCACCTTTACGGCAGTACTCGCCGCGGCCCCTTTATTTTGTTGTTTATGTATTGCGTCCCATTTCATGCATCAGGTCTGTTCCCGTTCGAACGCGTGTACGAACGAAACTCGAACGCGCATGCATTTTGCCTTATCATGCATCAGGTCTCATTCCGTTCGAACGCGTTCACGAACGCCATACGAACGTGAGCATTCTGTTTCATTTCGGTTCGAACGCGTTAACAAACGCCATACGAACGTGAGCATTCTGTTTCATTTCCGTTCGAACGCGTTATCAAACGCCATACGAACGCGAACCTTCTATTTACCATTTGAACGCGTTTACGAACGCTACACGAACGCGAACACACTGAACTGAGACATATCATCACATGCCATGTATAATTGTTTCTTAGGTGATTTCTTTATGGAACCACACATAGTCATTCTTATCCTTGTGCACATAA
>SKCR01042234.1:0-59327 GCA_019454045.1 Zanthoxylum bungeanum
TGTCCCCAGTCGACTGAACCAGATGAAGGTCAGGATAATCCCCATACTACGGGTCAAAAGACCAGGGGAATCTACAATGTCGTCTGACCAGATGAAGGTCAGGTCTTCAACTTGACTCTACATGAGCCAATGAGGGATGTCCCCAGTCGACTGAACCAGATGAAGGTAAGGATAATCCCCATACTACGGGTCAAAAGACCAGGGGAATCTACAATGTCGTCTGACCAGATGAAGGTCAGGTCTTCAACTTTTTCTCTACATGAGCCAATGGGGGATGTCCCCAGTCGACTGAACCAGATGAAGGTCAGGATAATCCTCATACTACGGGTCAAAAGACCAGGGGAATCTACAATATCGTCTGACCAGATGAAGGTCAGGTCTTCAACTTGACTCTACATGAGCCAATGGGGGATGTCCCCATTCGACTGAACCAGATGAAGGTAAGGATAATCCCCATACTACGGGTCAAAAGACCAGGGGAATCTACAATGTCGTCTGACCAGATGAAGGTCAGGTCTTCAACTTTTTCTCTACATGAGCCAATGGGGGATGTCCCCAGTCGACTGAACCAGATGAAGGTCAGGATAATCCCCATACTACGGGTCAAAAGACCAGGGGAATCTACAATGTCGTCTGACCAGATGAAGGTCAGGTCTTCAACTTGACTCTACATTAGCCAATGGGGGATGTCCCCAGTCGACTGAACCAGATGAAGGTCAGGATAATTCCCATACTACGGGTCAAAAGACCAGGGGAATCTACAATGTCGTCTGACCAGATGAAAGTCAGATCTTCAACTTGACTCTACATGAGCCAATGGGGGATGTCCCCAGTTGAATGAACCAGATGAAGGTTCAAGAAAGTCTACACACTCCATTATACCTAATGAAGGTACATGGGAGTCTACTCCTCCCGACCCGATAAAGGTCTAAGAGAAATTTTCATTCTATTATACTTGAAGAAGGTACATCAGAGTCTATACTCCACATGACCCAAGGAAGGTCCAAGAAAATATACACACTCCACTATACCTGATGAAGGTACGTGGAAGTCTACACACTCCATCATACCTGATGTAGGTACATGGGAATCTACATACTCCATGCATAATGAAGATCCATGAGGGTCTTCATTCCTCACTCTACAGGATCTAACATGAGTCAATGAGGAACTTTACACTACTAGACTTGAAGAAGTTCTATGAGAGTCTTTCCTTCTCATACTACTAGTTCCGATGAAGGTTCATGATACTACTGTCGAATGAACTATCAAATGGACCTGAGAAAGTCCATAAGGCACAGTCGAATAAACCTAATGAATATCTATGGAATCTTCATACTACAAGACCTGATGAAGGTCACGAGACTACTGTCGAATGGAGTTGGTCGAATGGACCTGATGAAGGTCAAAGGTCATCACTCACTATACTAGACCTGAAGAAGGTCCATGAGACTACAATTGATAAACTTGATGAAAGCAATCAATGTCATCTCTATTCTACAAGACTACTGTCGAATGGAGTCATCGAATGGAACTGACGAAGGTCCATGAAGCTATGGTCGAATGAACCTGAAGAAGGTCCATGTGAATCTTCATTCTACCTGACCTGATGAAGGTCAGGAGACTACGGTCGAATGAACCTGATGAAGGTTCATTAGGCTATGGTCTAATGAACTTTGATGAAATGCATTACTCCTCACTCTTCTATGAGTCTACTGTCGAGTGGACTTGTCGAATGGACTTGATGGAAGTCAAAAGAGGTCATGGTCGAATGAACCTGTTGAAGGTCCATGAGACACGGTCGAATGAAACTAATGCATGTCTATGAGAATCACCACTCTACTAGACCTGATGAAGGTCCATGAAGCTATGGTCGAATGAACTTGATGGAAGGTTCATGGGGCTTTTCAATACTTTCTAAAGTTTATGGAAATCCATCCATGTAGTCTTGAGTGGATGATAATCTCCATACGTAGTATGGAGATAATTATCCTCATATGTAGTATGGAAGAGATGGATGCCTATCAAGGTCATTACTAATTATACAAGACCTAAGGTCAATGATACTACAATAGAATGAACTTGATGAAAGTCCAAATGAATCTTCATTCTACCTATCCATGAGACTATTGTCGAATGGACCTGGCAAAGGTCCACAAGACACTGTCGAATGAACCTAATGAATGTCTATGAGAATCACCACTCTACTAGACCTTATGAAGGTCCAAAAGAATTTCCATACTACATAACCTGATAAAGGTTGGTCGATTGGACCTAAAGGAGGTCCAAGAAAGTTCTTCATTCTACTAGGCATGATAATAGATTCCCTATGTAATATGGAGTTGGCAATATTAAATCAACATAGCATGGAGATGATAACTAACCTTTAATTTAGACGGGAGGAGTTGAGAATCATTCCAGGTAGTCTGGGAGAGATTAGAATTTTCTTGTAACCTGGAGTTGATTGCCTTTCACCTTGTCGTATGAGAATAGTTTTGTTGTTTCGCTTTGATTTCATGCTACAAAAGTGAGATTTATATATGTCGAATAGAGCAGCCAAGCATCCTGAGGGTCTTTGTACAATGCTCAGGTTTATTCAGAAAATGTCACTTTGTTTTGATACTTTGGGTTGGTCTGTTTCAACTTTTGGGACAAGCTTTCGGCCCACCTTTTGATTTAGGTTTTTGCATATTGGGCTGAAGGTTTCGACATGTGACAGCCCCCCTCTGATTTAATCGATGTGGGACTCTGCTCTTCTTCTGTTTTGTCATGGGCGGTGCTTGTGTTTTGTCGCTTTCGGGCTGCTTGCTTTGTTTTTCTGGATAATCCTTGTTGAGCTGAAGCTGGTTGGACTGATTGTTTCCTGTGATTGGGCCGTGTAGTCTCAGCTTGGTCATGTTTTTCTTTGTGACCCATTTGGGATTTTCTTTGAGCTTTCGCTTGTGTGTTTGGATTTAGGCTGTTATTTCGGCCTGCTTGCCGTGTTGGCAGTTTTTTTTTTTTTTTTTTTTACGCATAGGCTGCTCTCTCTCTTGTTGTTTATTTTATATGCATGCAGCCCACATCACGAAGCTTGTTTTTTGTTTAATGTGTAACTCTCTCTCCCAAGCTTGCCCTCTTGCGTAATAACTTTCTTTTTTATATATATTTTTTAATGCTTGTGTGGCTCTCCTATTTGTTGCTTTTAGTAAAAGGAAATTGGAAAACCTAAGTACTTGGGTCCACTCTTTGACTTGTAGGTGACTTTAGTTGTTAGAGTTGAGCATGTAACTTTGTCGAGTGGGGCATTTATTTTATTTATTTATTTTTTTGTCGAATGGACAGTGAGCTGTCAGGCTTGCGATGTGGCGCTGCTGGGCTAGGCTTGTGGTGTGAATCATGTGGTTGCCTTGGCTTGGGCAGTGGGTTGTTGTTGATCTGTTCCAAGCTGATTGTTTAATGGCGTGTGTTGCTGGCACATGTCGTATGGCACATCTTTGGCACATGTCGTATGGAGTAGGACATTGTTAGGCTCTCTTTCAATCTAATTCATTGTTGGGCTGATAGATTGTTGCAGTTTCACCTTGTTGTTAGGCCTTAGCTGCTTGGCCGTTTGATTTGTTTTGTTGCTCGGCCTGTGAGTGGGCGTTAATCCATCTGGTTAGCTGCTTCAGGTGGGCTTTTTGCATAGGTTTAATCTTGACAGCCTCAGTTTTTTGGCTTTCTTTTTGCTGGCGTGGTCTACTTTACTTGTGGGCTGGCGCTCATGTTTTTTTTTTTTTTGAGCATCGACTGTTGAAGAAAGAACCAGCCCACGCTTGACATAGTTATCAGCCCATGAGTAACTATTAAACCACTGTTATCCATTCGACATTCAAGCGACAATGTATTTTGTGTTTCAGTTCACTCATGATACAACAAAAAATTCCAGCTCAAACTAAAAGCTTTCCAAAAACCAGCCCAAGTTGTCAGGCCCAAACCAAGCACAACTGAAACCAACCAAAGCAATTAGGCCATCTTCCATCCTTCTAAATTTGTCCTTCAAGCTGGTCATCTCATCACCATTCTTTGTCGAGTAGAACTCGAGCAAGCTAGCTAGTTTTCCCTTGTTCGCGAATACCTAATTTATGCATGGAGGAATGTTTCCTTTATGATCAATGAGTGTGGATTGGATATGCCTCATGCACATATAAAATTTGGTCGCATGCCTCCCTTTTATTTTCTTTCGTGTGTAGGATACCAATTGATGACTTTCACATAGTCTGTAGGAGATGTCGAGCCTTTTGTGTAGTCAGGAGGAGATGGCAATCCTTCCACGTCCTCTAAATGAGATGAAAATCCTATTAGCATCGTCTGAAGTAGACGACACAACTTTCATGACGTATGAAGAAGATTGAGATTTATCCTTGTCGTCTGAAGAAAATAACTATCCACTCATGTCATCTTTCGCGTCGGCTGGAATGGATGACATTCCATCAATGATAATTTTCCCATGTTATCCTGAGGTAGTGACAATCCATCCATGTAGTATGGATTGATGCTTTATAAGGAAAGAGTGTTGATGTTATCCAGACTCATCTTTTCCTTATTGATAGTTCGACTGCAGGTAGACTGGAGAGAATTACTCCAACATTTCATTTCACATGGAAGATGTGACTTGCTGTGATTGGTCAAGTGGAGAAATATGATGGCTTCTTTGTTGATTAAATGGGTAGTCGTCTGATGGTGGATTTTCACTTTCCATATTCTTGAATGCTTCTAAGAAATTGGGTTGATAAGATAGTTGAAAGGAGTTGTAGCCTTACGCCTTTGAGTGGCCGAAGAATGAATTATGTTCCAGATACTATTGGAGATTAGTACTGGAGTTTTACATGGATCAATTTTCATCTTCCTTTGATCGTAACTGTTTTGTAGAGTGGCTGATTATGCCACCACAGGATCTGGTGTCTGTTTGTAAGGATTGTAGGCTGGGTGGTCCTTGCTTGCTATGAATCGCTAAGGCCCCACGATGGGCGCCAAATTGTGGATGCTGGAATTCGGCCGAGGTCCACAATCAGAATTTGTAGGTTGGGGGCATTAGCGATCCTGCAAGACAAAGGTAGAGTGAGCGGGAGTAGACTGCCCACCGGTGTGGTGGGTGCCGGGGGCACTCCGACGCTCAAGTCAGTAGTATGAAATGAGTAGTAAATGAGTAAAATGTGAAAGTAAGGTTTGATGTTACCTTAAACTCTTTTGGTGGCCGTGAGGGCGGTGGTAAGTGTATAAGGGGATGGAGAGCTCTGAGAGTGCTAATGTCAGAAAGCAGAGGATTGTAAGAAATAAGTGAAGCCCCCCTCAGAGTTGAGAAGCTCTCCCCTTTTATAGATTGAAGGAAGTCACTTTACAGTTGGAATATAAGTTGTACACGTGATGGTGGGATCTACAATGTGCTGAAGTCTCTGATGATAGGACCCACAACATGTTCAATACTATCTTTCGATAATGAAGAATCTTAGCATGTGAATTTATGCTTTATGCTAGACAAAATGAGGGAAGAGTGGTTGATGAGTTATCCGTAAGCATGTGGCGTGATTATAATTCAATAATGCTAGGTTTTATGAGTTTGATTTTACACTCTTGGGCCTTACTTACTGTAGGGTTTGAACTGTAAAGACGATTTTACCCTTGGCCCAAATTTGGCCCATACAGTTTCCATTGTTATTGATGTGGAGATGAGACGAGTATAACACAGAATATGAATAGAGAATGAGGTTGATTATAGAATACAAATTATCTTATTTGATTAAGGGTGGCAATGGGTCGGGCCGGGCCCGGGCTTTGATAAGCCCGGCCCGAGCCCGACAAAGAAAAAAAGCTCGGGCCCGGGTGTCTTTCGGGCCGGGTCGGGCTCGGGCGCGGGATTTATCCGGCCAATTTTTTTTTAAAAAAAATTAAGACATACAAATACAAAATACATTCACACTATATGCAAAGACAATTCACAAATAAATCGAAAGTTTCATCGATAAATCTACAAACAAATAAAAATGCAACAAACAAATAAAAATGTTACAAACATATTAAAATATATATATATATATATATATATATATATAATATATATATATATATATATATATATATATATATATATATAAGGTTTTAGCCCGGGCCATGGCCAAAATTGCAGAGCCGGCTCGGGCCTGAGCCCGAGCCGGACTTTTGATTATAGGGTCCGGCCAGGGTTTTTTTTACCCGGGCGGGCCGGGCCGGACAAGGCCCGGGCTTTTCTGCCACCCTTATATTTGATTCAAGTTAGTCATGGATCATGAGTTTGAGCTATGTATAAAAATATTATATGGAATTCCATTAATAACCCTCATTAAATATATTAAAATATGTTTGAGTTTTGATAATCAATTTATATTGAAAAGTTATCTGAAATTTATAATAATTATGAAATGAAGAAAGTAAAAAATGAAGATATAATTATAGGATTAATATAATGGTTCATATTCACTATATCTAACGGTCGCCGTTAATTTCCATTAAAAGTAAATTTAGACTTATACATGTGAGCATGATTCTCCACATATGGGTTTCAAATGAGAGTAAAATATGGAGAATATAAGATGAATGATATGAGAATGATCTATAGAATACCAACCAAGCAAGGAATTGAAATCTTCTTTCACATTCTCCATGGGGATTGAACCAAACGCAACCTTAAATTTGTGAAATAATGATAATAGAGACATATCATTTTAGATTTAGGACAAAAATGAGCAAATTGGATTAAAAAAATGTCTCTCCTCATAGGGTTAGTTTCGGAGTGTCATTTAACAAGTACTTTTGAATTTATTATCAAGAGATTTCAAAGAATTTTAACTATAAAAAACTTTTAATATGATTTTAAGCACTCCCAGACAGACTCCAAATCTAAAATCCCAACAAAATCGATCCTTTTTTCTTTTTGGATTACTAGTTGGAAGTCGAGACCAAGTTGAATCAATTAGATTTTGGACAATTCTACTCGGACTAAGGTTAGCAGAAAATCCTGAATGTCGATCAAGATTCAGGATCTCATACCGTTTGATATGAGATTCGGGACGAAAATCGTCCTAAATCCCGAATTTTAACTTAAAAAGTCTAGAGTCATGATTGAGATTCGGGATCTTAAATCATTCAATCCCAAATTTAGAGTGATTTTTGTATCCCAATTTAAAAAATAACCGAAATTCAAGATAATTTTTTTTATTTTAAATCATAATCTGAATTAGACTAGATGACAAGCAAAAATGGCCAACTGTAACATCCCCGATCTGAAAGATGCTACCAGCAGGGGATAAACCGTACTAACCCCATAAGCCTCTGACTCTAATAACTGCTATTCAATTTCGGATACTCTTTTCTCTAATATATATATATATATAGTGTGTAAGGGACCGTAGCCCAAACTCAACAACTTATCATGCAAACTTAACTCCAAAAATGGTATAAATATAACATGTGTCTTTACAATGACTACGACATGAATAGAAACTGGTACATGGCTTCTATTCTGACTCTGACTGGACACTTATGCTCTCTGACTCTGAACTGGTGGACTCCAAACCCTAATGACTGCAACAGTATCCTTCCTCTCTCGAGCTCGTCCTCCGGGAATACCTGCAATAACAAATAGTGGGAGTGGGGGGTTAGACCGTTGTACGATCTAAGTGAGTGGACGAGAAACTAAAATACTAAATTCAAAACATTAGGTTTTAAAACCAAAGTTTCAGAAAACACTGCATATGAGATCTGTTTTCCGAAATTTTCATCTGAAATCTCTTTAATAAAACTGCTGTTGAAACTCTGGTTTCTGAAAACTATTTCTGAAAATCTTATTTTCTGAGAACAGTGTTATGAAAATCTAATAACTGAGAACTACTATGTATCTGAAAAACCTTGACGTATGAAGGCGTTATGTATCGCCGTCCCCCATACGCCTAATTATAGCCAGTAGTGCAAATCCAAGACTTTGGGGCGTTATGTATCGCCGTTCCCCAAAGCATGTCACTACTGTATCTGAAACTGGTGGTCTTGGGGCGTTACGTATCGCCGTCCCCCAAGCCACAAAAC
Source organism: Zanthoxylum bungeanum (assembly GCA_019454045.1). Lineage (NCBI taxonomy): Eukaryota > Viridiplantae > Streptophyta > Magnoliopsida > Sapindales > Rutaceae > Zanthoxylum > Zanthoxylum bungeanum. Next base: position 8,080 of record SKCR01042234.1, read on the forward strand.
TAGAACTGGGGTGCGGATCTATGCTACCACCCAAGCTCTGAAACTAGGGTCTAGGGGCGTTACGTATCGCCGTCCCCCTAGCCCTGCTCTAGGATCTGAGAGCGTTACGTATCGACGTCCCATCAGATCTTATTTTTCTTAGCCAAATACATCCCCAATGTTTCCATATCAATTCTTATCACATAAACCATGTTATTAAACTTAAATAAATACTCACAACATTATTACAACCAACTAATATTCAATCCACTAACTTCACTTAATTCTTACCCAAAATTTAGTAAGTTGGGGATTTTACCCCAATCACTATTTTAGCACAATAATCATTCATTCACCATCACGTCCAAGCCAATCAACCTATTCTAATCACCAAAACTTAAAAACTCCAAAAATAAGAAAATGGATCAAGTGGGTTTCTTACTTTTTTTCCTTATTTTCTATAATCCCTCATGTCCTCCATTATCTCCATTCTTTTTCTTTACTTGGTGAATGGCATTGGACCTTTGCTTCCTCTCCTTTCATCTTCCTCTTTCTTCTCCTTCATTTCTTCCTCTCCCTCACGTCTTCTTCTTTCTTTTCTTTTCATTTTATTTTAATTTTGTGAATTAGTGAATAGTGAACTCTTTATATAGTGGGGTCATTTGATATTTGGAAAGTTGGAGAAGAGTGTGGAAGTTTTGAGAAAATTTTGAGATTTTTATATTTGGGTCCGAAATTACTATTCATTATATTTTTTACTTGTATTTTGGACCTATCTCTGGTCCGATGGGAAAATATTCAACGCATAAGTTGTAGGTCTCGATCTCATATTTCCGATGATATAAAATTCATAAAAATCGGAGTTCATATGAAAAATTTACGCCCCAAATACCACGGGCTGTCCAAAAGGGAATACTATACAGTCTCGTCCCGGGACTTCGAGGAATTTACCGATTGTCCCCAAAGTCATACCATGAGTATATTTGAGTCTCAATATAATTTATTTTATATGCCTTCGTCCCGTACGTAACAGTACCACTGTATGCAGTAGTAAAAACTACCGATCGTTACACCAACAGTCACTTTCACAATTTCTTTTCAAAGATTCTTGTATAACATTGTCTTATAACAAGACAATAAGGCAATTTGCGTGGCCTTACCTATGTTCAACACTCTTGAATTTACGACAGCACTTGTCTAATTAATAGGGAGATTGACAAAAAAAAATTAAAAAATAAACGACAATGACTTATTTTATTTTTAATTATTGTTTATTAGTATAGTCTAGAACGCACTCTGAACTAGGGATGGCAGTGGGTAGGGTTTGGTGCGGGTTTGCCATTACCAAACCCGCACCCGCATATGTAAATAAATTACCAAACCAACACCATACCCGTTGCGGGTTTTAATTGTCATTACCAAACCCGCACCCGCATATAAAAATAAATTACCAAACCCGCACTGGTACCCATCAGATTTTTTGCGGGTTTTTAAAATATTGAATTCTCTTATGCTCTTAATAATATAATCTTTTTAATTAAACATTGATACATTTTTTTAACATAAAAAAAATTATATTTGACAGTTTACAAATTATGACATATAAATAAAAGTTTAAAATATTTATAACATATTATCAAATTCATATTATCACAATTTCATCCATGAATAACTAGCTGAATATTCTTCATTATGTTAAATTTATATCATCAAAATTATTGAACTATGACCAAAAGTAATTCAAAAATATTAAGAGAGAGCAATTCATAAATTGTAAGTTAGTGAGTCCTTTTATATGAGGGATTTTTTTGCCCTAAAGATATAAAACAAAAAAAAAATAAACTTGCGGGTAGCGGATATCTGCAGTGGGTATCCGCTGGTTTTGCTTAATTACCAAACCCGCACCAAACATGTAGCAGGTTTTGTTTTAAATTACCAAACCCGCTTAAATATTTATCAAATCCTACCCATTACGGGTGGGTTTTTGCGGGTTTGTGGGCGAAATTGTCATCCCTACTCTGAACTGGTTTTGTCTTTGACTCGTATTCCACGTTTTAATTTCTGTTTAATGTTAGGATGGAAAGATATGACAAATAAATAAATTATTTATAAATAATGATATGTATAAGTGTGTTTATTAAACGTTAAACTCTTTGACTCATGTGATGAACATTATTACGTTTTGATTCTTAATTAGTTTGATAGTTTCTATAAGACTATAGACGCGTCTTATGGACGTAGTGACAACATACCTATATGGATCACTTGACACTGGTATTTACATGAAAATCCCTGAAGGATGGAAAATACCTGAAGTATATAAATCAAATGATCGTAAACAATTTTCAATCAAGTTACATCAATCTTTATACATATTAAAACAATCTGGACGTATGTGGTACAATCGTTTGAGTGAATATTTGATGAATGAATGATATATAAATGATCATATCTGCCTATGCATATTTATTAAAAAGTCTGAATCTTGATTTACTATTATAACAGTATATGTCGTGAACTTAATTGGAACACCTGAAGAACTTCTAAAAATTACTGACTATTTGAAAAGAGAATTTGAGATGAAAGACTTTAGAAAAATAAAATATTGTCTTGGCTTGTAAATCGAGCATAAAACTAAAGAAGTGTTTATCCATTGGTCAATATACATTGAGAAGATTCTAAAATATTTTAACATGGATAATGCTAATCCATTAAGTACTCTTATGGTACTCCGATCTCTCGATCCTAAAAAGGATTCATTCAGTCCTAAAGAAAATAATGAAGAGATATTTGGTCCAGAAGTATCATATCTTAATGCAATTAGTGTCTTGTTAAAATTAACTCAATGTGCGGGATCATATATTGCATTCTCAATAAATTTATTGGTCAGATTTAGCTTCGCACCAACTCGGTGACATTGGAATGACATCAAGCATATTTTACGTTATCTTCATGGGACAAAAGACTTGTGATTATTCTATTCAAATAAACTAACATAAAATTCATATCTTGTTGGTTATACTGATGTAAGATACCTCTCTAACCTTCATAAAGAACGTTTATAGACATGATATATTTTTACCTACAATAACACGATAATTTCATGACGATCTACAAAACGATCTTTTGTCGCTACATCTTCCAATCACTCAGAGATACTTGCACTATATGAAGTAAGCAGAGAATATATATGGTTAATGTCATTTATCCATCACATTCAGAGCATATGCAACTCAAACTCGGCTACAAATATTCCAACAGTGATATATAAAGATAATGATGCATGTATTGCACAAATTAGAGGATGGTACAAAAATGGAGACATAACTCAAAAATATATCACCTAAATTCTTCTACACTCATTAGCTCTAGCAAAGTAAGCAAATTGATGTCAATCAAATACGTTCAACTGTAACTTTGCAGACTTCTTTACGAAATCTTTACCAACATCAACATTTGAGAAGCTTATACATAATATCGGTATGCATCGACGTAGTAGATTATTCTGATGATATCTTTTGAAGGGGAGTATTTAATAAGGGGAAGCATATTTATTAACGTGATGAACGACAATTAGATGAAAGTGCATTGTACTTTTTTTTTTCCTTCGATCATGTTTTGTCTCACTAGGTTTTACTCATAATGTTTTAATGAGGCAATATTAGGTCAAATAGATAGTGTAGAATTAAAATGATAGATCCCAAGGGAGTTTTTTAAATTATGTAGTCCCTCATTTTAATATTTACACTTGTAGTTTTATCCCACATGTATTAGGGATAATGATTTTAGTAGTTTATCCCACATTGTTTATGAATAATGATTTTACCGTAAACTCTCCTTATAAATAGAGAGCAACTCTGATAATTTTTATCCATTCAGAAATAATAATAAAATCTATACATTTACAAAATATTCATTCTACTCTCTTCTTTTTATTATCTTATTTTGTTTTTTTTTTATAGCGAGTAAAAGTTAAAAATCATAATTTTTAAAAAATACAGTTATTTTGTTTATAAAAAAAAATAGATAACTTATCATAATTTATTATTATTAATCAAATAGTTATGAATTAAAATTTTGATCAAAACATAATTTTATCACATAAAAAATACAACGTACCCTTTGTTTCACTTGTTTGAAAGCAATAAGAAAATGCAACATAGTTTCTTTTGGGCCCACATCACCTGAAGGATGTTATGGGCCCGGATCTTTCCAATCCTTGAATGAACTGACCCAACACAATAACCCAACACAGTCTTGAACGTAATTCGATTAGTTGATCATCGCAGTGAATGAATTGCAAGTGTCATGATCATGAACCACCACCACCATATTTATTACAATTTTATAAAGTGTTGGGGTTGTGTGTAAAAATTTATCAATCTTAATTACCATCTATTTATATATTTACCATAAAAATATCACCTCAAATTTTATATCAAATTGTATGAGTTTTTAAATTTAGATGGATTATCATTATGCCTCAATGATAATTTGCAAGTGTCATGTACATCACCATATACTTGTAGCAATCTTATAAGTGATGGGGTTGTTTGTGTAATATACACCATTTGAAGTGATTAGTATGTGTAACTTACACAACACCACACCAATATCAAGAGATGACATCCATTAACAATACTCTGTTTTGATAACCATTAGAGTGATAATCGATCGTATAGATTGGGATTTATCAATTTTAATTTCGACTTATATATAGATTTATAATAAAAAAACATCTCGAATTTCGAAATCTTGAATTTCAATCAAAATTCAAAATTTCATACCATCCCTCCTAGTCTCCTAGATAATTACTGATAGATTACAAATGAATTTAAAAATGGAAAAACCCACCTTGAGGCTCTTATACTCTCAATGTTTTTTACATTGCACCCCTGTACTAAATTTTCTACACATTACATCCCTGTACTCTCAATTTTTTTACATTACACCCCTGTACTAAATTTTCTACACATTGCACCCCTGCACTCTTAAAAATTGACATTTCACCCTTAGTTTAACGGCAAGTTAACAGAGTTGAGAAATATTCTGACATCACCCACCCTTATTTGTGTCATATCTGCCTCGTTTAGGAAGAAGCACTTATGCTAAAAAGAGGAGCTAAAAAAATGGGTGTTTACTATAAATGTGCACGCATGACATGTAATACTCGTTGTCGTTCTTTAGGAATGATGTCTGATACCGTGAAGCATCTTTGTTTGTTTTTTGTTGTTCATTAATAACACTCCAAGATCGTAGTTTTGATCTAATTTTTGCAATAAATTAGTTTGATTTTGAATGTATCAGAAGGAGCATAATATTTATGCGCCCTAACATATAGTTATGCGCCCTAGCATAACTTCAAAGTAAAAAAATTTGCTCGGTCCAATCCGAAATAAGGGTGGGTAATGTCAGAATATTTCTCAACTCTGTTAACTTGCCGTTAAAATAAGGGTGAAATGTCAATTTTTTGAGAGTGCAGGGTGCTTTGCAATGTGTAGAAAATTTAGTACAGGGGTGCAATGTAAAAAACATTGAGAGTACAGGGGTACAATGTGTAGAAAATTTAGTAAAGGGATGTAATGTAAAAAACATTGAGAGTACATGTGCCTTAAGGTAGGTTTTTCCTTTAAAAATAGGTATTGATATTATATTAGTTAAAATGTCAATTAACTAAATAAAAGAAGGCCAACTGAATTTCCGGTTCACTCGAAACCGGGATGCCGGTTTACTCGAAACCCGGAATTAAATTTTTAAAACCCTCAAAATTCAAATCAACGAAAGAGAAGCAGCAGCAGAAGCCATGAAAGGAAATAAAGAAACTGTGGGATGAAGTGAGGGAGCTAAGCTTGGGTAGCAGCTCAAGCATCGAACGCCTCGAGTCACCACCAACGCCGCTCCAGTTTCTCAGAGACTACGTCTCCCAAAACAAACCCTGCATCATTAGAAACGCCAGCCACCATCTCCGGTGGCCGGCTTTTTCACTATGGCCCCACCCTACGTATCTCTCCGAAACCCTCAGCTCATCACCTCCCGTCTCCGTCCACATCTCGCCCAACGGCCGCGCCGACTCACTCGTCGCCCACCCATCTGAGGAAAATTCCTTGTGTTTCGCCTCTGCCCACGTGGAGCGTCTTCCGTTTGATGAGGCGCTGGAGCTGGTGTCGAATTCGCGTGAGAGGAGGCGGCGGCGTGGTGGCGTACTTGCAGCAGCAGAACGATTGCTTTCGGTCTGAGTATTCGGTTTTGGGTTCTGATTGTGATGAGCATGTAGCTTGGGCTACTGAAGCACTTGGGTGTTATCCTGAGGCTGTGAATCTTGGATTGGGAATCAATTTTCGGAAACTTCGTTTCATAAGGATCATTATGAGAATCTTTACGCTGTCGTTTCTGGGCAGAAGCATTTTCTTTTGCTTCCTCCTACTGATGTTCATCGAATGTACATTCGTCAGTATCCTGCTGCTCATTACTCCTATTCCAAAGAAAATGTCTGATTCGTTTCTTTATTTTTTGCTTAATCATCTTGTTGATTTTGAATAATGTGAATGATGTGGAGTCGCAAATTGTAATGTAGGATGTGGGACAGTTTACTTTGGAACTGGAGGAGCCGGTGAAATATGTGCCTTGGTGTAGTGTGAATCCTTATCCATCTCCGGCGACTAGACAGAGTGAAATGGCTAAATTCCCATTGTATTTTAACGGGCCTACCCCGTTTGAATGTACTGTCAATGCTGGAGAGATTCTCTACTTGTAAGATTCTTACCTTTCCTATTAGTTTATATATATATATATATATATATATTGCAGTTCTTGCTCTACATTTCAGACTCCAAGTATGTCTTTAATCTGTAATTATTCTAATCTAAAAGGCCTTTTCAAGGAAATGACAATACAGAGAATCCAAATAAAATAAAATTTTTTAAACTTAAGCCATAATCAAATGTATTTAAGTGTCCCCGAGGAGATGCCCTTATTGGTTATATATCTTGCAATGGAACAAAAGGTCTAGATATCAATCATCCTCACACCAAGCTTGGGGAGGATTAAGTTTGATATCTGTTTGTGCTTGGGTGGGTGGGGTGGCATTTTTTGGTAATAACTGTCAAAATCCCAAAAAAAAATAGATGCTTTTAAGTATCCATTTCATGTATCAGTTATATAGAAAGAAAAATTTTAGGGGATGATGCTATATTTATATATTTCAAGAAAGTTCTGTGGAGTTTGAAAATTCTCTTATATTTAGATACAGTAACGAGTCAGTCAGTCCAGTACATAGATATAGCATTTTCGTGATTCCATTGCAAAGGGGGTTATGCAGGGTTACAAACATTGACCCACTGGAAAAAAAACCATGTGTAAGAGTTGTACGAGCAATAGGCCTCTGTGATGTGAGGTAACTTCTTTAGTATATCCTTCTTTCACCACTCCAAGGCATAAACTTTTTTGCTGGTTCCAGACATTTTGAAAAAGAATAAAGCTTCAATTTAGGATAGTGCAAAAATGTGGACAAACAATAAATACTGTAATGTTTGAACTTTACTTTTGTAATTTGGTTGCTTTAATTTAAATGCTAACTTAAGCAGACTTCTCATTCGAAGAAATTAGGTTTTCTTGAAGTCACCGCTGACATTTTCTGCACTCTCTTTGGAGTTTATAGAAAACAATTTAATTTATTTGGGTCTAACACTGACTCAAACCATACATCATTTAAATAACTTCAACGTAATCTATATGAAGCTATTGTGAAGTTTGAATATATGGCTACATTAATATCTTTCTTCATTTGGTGCTTATGATTACATATTTACATGTATAGGTTCCTAGACTTTTGGTTGTTTTAAGGGACATTATCATTCATCCACCTTAGTTTTACCTCTTGTGCGAAAATACCAAAGTTTCAAAAAATGACAGAACACTAATGGCCAGGGATAATTTACACTAATGGCCAGGGATAATTTTTTTTAACGTTATAATATACTTCTAAATTCATAATGGTCTATTTTTAAATACTTCCTAACAGATCTTCAAGAAGTTAATGCCTTAACGGAACGTTTTGAAACGTTGGTGTATTTTTGAACAAGAGGTTAACCTTAGCTGGACAAGTGACAGTTTCCCTTGTTTTAAATAATACCTATTGTTAACTTTGCTTTATTGGATGACTTTGTTATCACAGCCAGAGATTTAATAATATATTCTTCTGTTTTATTGGTTTAACATATTAGCTAATTCAGAAGTTGCTTTCCTTGACTCAAATTGTTCCGTAGTCATATTTGGAATTTTCTCTATGTAACCGTCAATAGAAGTTTCTTAGATTGTTATCCATTTCTGTCTGAATAATATGGCTAGTACTAGTTAATAATAAAAAGTTTCTGTTATAATCACAACTCCTTTGAGAGCAAATCGCCACAACTCCCTAATAACTGTAGATGTTCTTGGAATAGCTAGGAAATACTTTTTGCTGTAACAAATGGTAGTAATGGCAGAGCGGATTATTGGTTAAATATTAGAAGTAAAGTAGAGTGGAAAAAGTGACTGGTTTTTAGATTAATTTGTTTTGAAAAGCAGATCGTAACTCTGAGGTGAATCTGGTGGAGTAAATGCAGGCCAAGCATGTGGTTTCATCACGTTAGACAGAGCCCGGATGACAACGGATACACTATTGCCTTAAACTATTGTAAGACATCATTTGATTTTGTGTCCTTGTTAGTTTAAAATTTATATAACATAAGATGTAAGGCATAATCTATCGCATTTATGGCATTGGCAGGGTATGACATGCAATTTGATATCAAATATGCCTATTTCAACTTCTTGCAATCACTTCATTTCAAATCGCCCAATTATCCAACAATGCTGGAGATTGAACATGAGGATTCCGGGCCTAATGCATCTGTCCACAGCTCATTATGTGCTGATGCATCCACATTGAACGAGTAGTAACTGATAAAGACAGTGAAGATGCATGAGCAATGATTTGTTAGACTGGATGATGAAATTCATGGAACAGTTCTAACTGACAAGTCAATATATAGTAAGAAGGAAGTTAGTCAGCAGCAGTGTATTAGACAGAGAGATCCGCCATTGCAGTAAAAGTGCTGCTGAGTCCCTATTTATTTTAAAGTTGTCCCTATTTATTATGTCTGCCAAGAACTTGTTTTTCTTCTTCTTTCCATTTTTTTTTCTTTCATTTTTTATCGCAAAAACAGTCTTTTTATATAGTTAATCCTCCATAGAGCCCATAATGTGAGAAACTCGTGTGCTGAGTCATCATTTTTTTATTGCATGAATGACACTTTATACAGTGTTCATGGAAAACAGTCTCTTTGAAATTGATAGTTGATAATAAAAAATATTGCGCCTTGGAATGCCATGTTCATTTGTTATAAACGTAATGGCTTTTATATGTTGAGGCTGTTAAATTTGTGTATCAAATGAAAGCATATGGTTTGTGTGATATTGAAATATTAATATTTTGGTAAATATCTATTAAATTCGAAATTAATCAATAAAATATAGAGAGAAAATTATTGATTAATATGTGACATGTATGTATTTATTGACTCGGTGTATTGAATTTGTTCCAAATAAGATTTTCATATTAAATCCAGATCCAAGAGTTACTGATCAAAGATGCGAGGATAGCTTGTGGTAGTGGTAGTAATTGATGCAGGGCATCAAGGGATATGGAGAAAATTGAGTAGAAGGCATCTCACCATTTCTCAAATCTCTGAGAGAATTTGGCAGCTCACCAGACTAGAAGTATCTCAATTTCCAAACAAGAACTGCTTACATATAGGAATGTTAGGAAGGAAAAATTCTATATTATAATAATGATATCACGTCACTCATGTGTCTAGTGATATTTTTGCCTCGGGTTAAAAATATTAAAAAAATTACCAAATAAATTATAATTATATTTAATAGATATGCATGTCATATGTTTATTAATTAATGGTAATATGTCACCCAATATCCGTTGTATCAAAAAATTACTTATTTGAAGGAATGTCTCTTGTTGGTGCGGATCCATCACATATGACCAGAATTGGAATCATCCCACGTTATGCCCATGTGAAGACTCGAAGCATTTAGAAAAAGATAAACAAACTAAACAGTGATAAAATGATGATTAAAATTAATCACAAAATAATAATATTTTGTTGTTAAAAAATAATTTCAATACAAATACTAGTACTTTGTGTCCAATTTTATCACTGTTCTATCATCCTTTAGTACACATTTATTCAAAATAAAATAAGAATGTGTCCATCGCTCGATTAAAAAATGGTTTGGAAATGAAAAAAATAATTGGGCCCTGTGTTGGGCCGAGGAAATTATTTTCACACATTCTTCATGATTTTATTTGATGAGGTCTTAAAACATACCAAATTAAGAATCCCAAAAATAAACTATAAGAAGTTGAGATCTGTTATGGTTATAAATTGCTTTCTTAGATTCGTATCTGTGTTATTTTTTTTTCAGCTTCAAGCTTTATGCATTTCAGTTTTGTTTTGTTTTTTACTAACAAAAAAATATAAATAAAATAATGGAGAGGTTAAAATACAGACTGTTGAAAAATCATAATTTACAAAAATTAATTAACTTAAAAAAGAAAGGGTGGAGGAGAGCTTTCAAATATAACAAATCCCCCTTACATTTCGCCAAGCTTTCCAAATAATTTCCCTTTGTTCAGGTTATCATTTGTTGGCATTGATTTATAGATGTTCATTTTGGCCGTCTCCCACCACGGTACCTCAGCGGCCAGCATATAGCTATCGATTATCAATTAATATAGAACAATTTGAGATTAGCAATCAATCCTGAACATTAATTAATTAATTAATTATGGTTCCTCCTCCGCGTGTTCTTGAGATTAGCATTTTATCCGCCCGCGACCTCGCTCTTGTTTCTAGAAGCATGAAGACTTATTCCGTTGCATGGGTTGATCCTGAACGGAAACTCACTACTTTGGTTGATCAAGACGGCCTCAATAACCCTACCTGGAACGAGAAATTCGTTTTTAGGGTTCATGACAGGTTTCTTGTGGATGAAGATTCCTCTATAATGATCGACATCTACGCAACCGCGTGGCTAAAAGATGCCCTAATTGGCTCCGCCTGCTTCTTCATCAGCCACCTCTTCGGTAGCCTCACTCATAGTCATAGTTCTTCATGTACTCGCTACGTCGAGCTTCAAGTCCGCCGCCCCTCAGGCAGGCCTCAGGGGATCGTTAACTTGGGCATCACGCTACTAGATAATAAAATGCGTAGCATGCCGCTTTTCGCTGAGCTATGTGCAGCTGGTGGAGATTTTAGCGAGGTATCAAATGGTATTACTAATAATGATTTCATAATGAAAGGAAAAATTAATAGGCAAACGAAGGATGATCAAGAACTTGAGAAAGTTAAGGCTAAAGATAATTCGAATGAGAAACTACGTCGTTCTTCAAGTGATAAGACAGATTTAACAAGCAGGGATTATTCAAAACATAATAATAATCAAACACCTGGAGGGTCTATTGTAGCTGGATCAATATGTAATGGTTCCGTAGTATCGGATGTGGGACCCTCGGCTTCGGTGGTGGCTGCGGCGATAGCTAAAGGGCTGTATAAGACGCCGGCGGGAGGAGGAGGAGGAGATGGGTTGATTGAGTGGAAGGCGAATGAGGAAGGCGAAGAAGGTGTGAAATCAAAGATTGAGAGGTGGCGGACGGAGGCGACGCCGATATACGATAGCTCGAAAATGAGAGCCAATAGCAAGCAAGGGGGACGTGCACGGCGGAGAACGGACGGTGGAGGATTGTTTTCATGTTTTGGAAATGCTTTTGGATGTGAGGTTTCGATTACTTGCGGAGGAAGCAACAACAGCAGGAAGAAGTATCAAAATGGAAAGGTGTGTCATCTTAGCTCCGTGGACGACAGTTGTATTCCATCGTATGTTTGAGAGACCGGAAGTAATGACGGAATCAGGAATTTAATCTAATATTTTGACAATATAAAGTATTTAAGGACTCTTTTGTAGTTGGTATGTTATTTTTTTTTTTTTTTTAATTTGTGAAGAGACCTTTGTAAATGACCATTCATTTGTCTAATAACTCTAAATATAATAAGTCGTTTTTGTATGTTTCATATGCATCAATCTAATGACAAGTCACACTCATGTATGAGTTGTTTGTCAATGATCACTTCAAATATCATAACAAATAGAAAGAAGACCTTTAATATCTTTAAATATTTTATTTAAAATAATTTTTCTATATTTGTATAATTTAAAAATTTATCATTTTGTTGTATTTCTAGACATTTTACTACAAGCAGTGAGATTTAAAATATTTTGAAAATAATTAGTAAATATAATTTTTCACCAAAACTTAAAGAAATATGTCTCATATAAGTAAATTTAGTAAATTCTTCTATATTTTTAGCATCAAAATATTTAAATAAATATAAAGAACTCGTACCTTTACTAGATGAAGCGTACCTACTCATTTGAATTTGTGTTGTATCAGGTCCAATTTCAACGGTATGATGTCTATTCAAGTGCTTGTTCATATTTTTGGGGCGGTTGTGGGATCCCTAAGGTCGGATCGGTACTTCGTGCAGTGGAAGTGGGTCTAACCCTTGAATATCAAGCATGCATGTATTTTTAAATTATTGTATACAATACTATATTTCGTTACGAGTCCATGGGAAAAAACGAGGATCAAATCGGAGTCTGGAAACTCCAGAACAGATAAAATGAAGTTTAGCGCTCATGGAGAACATCTCTCGGCGAGTCGCGACGTGCAGGTTTGGGAGTCGCAACGCCCAATCTTCTTCGTGTACCGATACTTTGGCCGCTCTTTTGGGTTTGGACATTGGATATGGTGTTATAAGATGAGTTTGTCGTTTTTTTTGTTAATATTGAAGAATTGTAAAATTAATCAATTGGAGAAATTGAAGATGAGAGAATTGAGAATGAGAGATTTGAGAAATTAAGAGAATTGAAAATTGATGTGGAAGTATGACCCATATTTATACATTTTTGGATTATTTGTGTGATACTTAAATTGTCTCTAAAACTAGTTGTTTTATTATTATTATTAAAGGTAATTTTGTAATTTTATTTAACAAAAAATAAAAAAGGTAGCAATGGCACCATATTACGCGCAATGGCTAGTAGCCGTTGGGCACAAACGGTTCCGGTTGGAACTGTGGTCCGGCTCTTTTTCCAGAACTGGAACCGAACCGATCGGTTCCTCCCGGTTCTGTTCCGGTTCAGTTTCAGTTCCGAACCGGAATCGTGACCGGATCCAGATATATTCATTATTTCGTACTATAATATGATAATAAAGTAGAAAAAATAAATATAATAAATAAAAGATATAAATAATATTAATAAATAAAGTCAAAAAAGATATTGAAAATAATTAAATTAATGAATTTAATTAATAAGATAAAAATAAATAAATAAATAAACTAATAATTATATATATATATATATATATATATATATATATATATATATATACTAGTATTTACCCATGCCTACGGCACGATGTTACAGTATTTGCCCGTGCCTACGACACAGTGTTACAGTATTTGCTCGTGCCTACAGCACGGTGTTACAGAATTAAATGATTTTATTTTTTAATTAAATGATGACAGTGCCTACGGCACGGTGTTACAGGTATTTGCCCGTGCCTACGCACGGTATTACAGAATTAAATGATTTTATTTTTTAATTAAATGATTTTATTTTAACTTTCTATTTTTAATTTGAAAATTTGAAATTTTTTGATCCTCCAATTACCAATGAAATGATATGGGCCGTCAATTAAGCCACATAAAGAGAGCCGTTGGATACACTCTCTTTCCTCCAACATCATTCTCCTTTATTATATAGATATGATTTTGTAAAGGAAGAAGGTAATATTATAATTTTGCAGGGGTGGGCTGTCAGGGGGAAAACAGCTCCACATAAAAGTAAATACGACTTATATTTTCTTTATTTACAATGCATGATGAAAATTAGAGTAGGCGAAGAGGCAACAGTAAGAGAGGGAAGTAACAGAAGCAGTTATGAAGATTTAGAAGATATAGGTCGAAGCTAATGATAATGCTGCTGAGGCAACTATAAGAAGATGAAGATATGAAGAATCGAAGAATGAAGTGTTGGGGTTTTGGCAGTGGAAGCGTGATTTTTGTGAATTTGGGTTTTTTAAATTTTTGAATAAATTATTTGATATTATATATCGCTAACTTATTTATATTTCTCCTAAATCATTTGTTGAAATTAAATGACAACACCAAAATAAATTTCATAAATACTACAAAACTTTATGAAAATAATTTTCGATAAATTTACATAAAACGCGTGACCGGTCAAACTAGTCAGTCAGACCTTGAGAGGGGCTGACCTGGTCACATGAATAGTGACCGATCAGCCCTTAAACATGGATGTGTAATGAACAATTCGCTGCATTGTCTAGTTTTATCATTTTAATATCGCTTTCCCATAATTTGCGATTTTAACCGCGAAATAATTTCCAAAAATTATTTCAACACCAATAACATCCATAAACATTTAAATATCTTATATTTCATACAAATTAAATTAATTTTCAGATTTAACTTAATTAAATAATAATTTTTATTATTTTCATGTTTAATTTAATTTTCTAATAATTAATCAAATTAATTCAACACCATTCAAGATCACCACATATGAAATACCCAAGAACAATTTTATATGCTACAAGAGTCGTCATAATATTTTAAAATGACAACAAGTTATCTTATAATAAATTGAACTTAAATTTCATAAATTCACTCAATTAATTTACACATACATATAAACATCCAAAACAAGTAACTAATTACTTTAATCAAAATATATGAAATAAATGCATCATTAGAGCTAATAGAAATAATTCTAATTAAAGAATGAATAAAAGAGTTACCTTAATCCTTGAATTTCTTCTTAATTTAGCTCCAATTATTTTCCCTTCATCTTTCTCACACTTTTCAACAAATGTAATATTTATATGGTTTAGCCAATTGAATTATATCATGTGTTATTACACATGTCATAATTATATGGTATAATTAATTAACTAACTAATTAATTACAAGTGTCTCTACACTTGTTTTAATTATAAACCACATAATAAATAATAATTAAATTAGAATTAAATAATTAATTATTTAATATTGCAGATGTTACCAAATTAATTAAATATAATATGTATCTAATCAAATTATGTATCCAATACAAATACACATTAAATATTAAAATACGCTGTCATGTGTAATATTATGAATAATCAGTTTCCCTAATACTCTACAAGTATACTTCATATAGTGAGATTCTCTAAGTTTAGGTTTATCCATCATGAAATCCAATTTCGTGTCTATAATTCACCCACTCATGAATTATGCCGATCACAGATAATCTCACTGAACTATACAAGTCGAGGTCTTTGAATACGTATAATTCATTCGTCACATGCTATCCATATTATACCGAGGATATAGATATAAACATCAATTTCTTTGAGGTATAATATTATCGACTTATAAATTCGCGATCTTTAAAAGACACTTGGAACTCTTTCCACAATGTACCACGACCATGAATTTAACATATCGCAAACTCATCAAGGATACATATATCTATTACATGGGACTTTCTGATCATCTCTGGACCTATCACCGAATATCATTAGTATCAGTCTACACCCAACAACAGGCGGAAGTTTGATTTAAAAATATCATTGACGTGACTGTCATCAAAGTACAGATAATAACTCATATATCAACTCTGGTATCTCAATTCAAAGGACCATGTATGTTATTCAATTCGAAAGATATCCTATTGATATTGGTGCACCATTTATTAAGAGTCTTCGGTTAGTCATTCAGTATTCATCCACCATAAATATCAACAAAACTATACGAGTCTCCGAGACTCATGGTTCATTGAGATAAACCATTGGAATTCTAGATTCCAATGTATGACATGTATCGATCTCTACGGGTTTACTTACTGACCAAGAATTTAAACTTTGACTAGGAACGGTTCAAAAATGATATTGTTATGATATAACTCAATGTCAGTACCGACGCTTTTGCAATTATACCATAACTAATCATTTTGAGGTGTTTTATATCCTTACGGATTTACCATTTATAAAAGAAAATATATTGATGAAACTGTTTATTTTATTCATAATAAAATATACACACACCTATGTATTTACAAGGAAATATAATAAAAATTGACATGACGAATACTAACTCTAACATGAAGACCCCTTGAACCCGAAAAAATCGTGGCTGGGTCAACGGATTCACTGGTAAACCACCGGTTTGGCGGGTCTAGGGTTAGGCCAATTGTAGAATGGGCTAATGGTCTAACTCAGACCAATCTGTGGACCACGTATCGGATTTACCGGTAAGACCGACCGGGCTAGTCCGAATTTTAAGCTCATTGGTATACATGGCAAAAAAGCCCGGGCCGGGCTTCAAAATGAAGGCCTGGGCCGGGCTCCACCCAAAAAGCCCGGGCCCGGCCCGGCCCGCGCTTAAAATAAAAATTAAATATTTTAATTTATAAAATATATATATTTATATAATAAATTTTTTATATTTATAATTTTTTATAATAAAAAAATCGGGACCAGACTTAAAATAAATAATTAAATATTTTTATTTATAAAATATATATATTTATATAATAAATTTTTTTTATTTATAATTTTTTATAATTAAAAAATCGGGCTCGGGCCAAAATTTTTTTGACCGTGCTCGAACCAGGTTTATCAAAGCCCGGCCCGTTGCCATCCCTAGTAATTGGTAATATCAACCTTACCACTTGTAGTAAGTTACCAAGTCAAAAAAAAAAAAAAAAAAAAAAGGAAGTGGACTAGTGGAGAGCAAAAAAACAAAATATAAATTCAATATGAAAGGTATCTCTCATTTCTTAATTAATTTTTTGATTTTCTAAATAATATATGAATCTCCTTTTGTGTTAGTGAACCGTCAATAATAATTATTATATAAACATAATTGTTTTTGATGACTCAGGAACCAATAGAAAAATGATAATTGATGCTCTAGTACATTTATATAATTTAATTTTTACTTTTTAATTTTATTTTTGCTTTGTAGTTGCACATCATTCTCCACCAAAACAATGACACATGGCAACTAACTAAAAATTAATAATGAAAGGAAAAGGAGATGTTGAAAGGTGAGCTTTTTATTAATAATAATTTAGTAAATCATCATCCTTATCCTGAACATATAAGTTTGATGACAATAACAATAACAATAAAGGTTTCACAAAGCTTGCATAAAGCTACAAAAATTTTACCTATATTTTTGCTTTTTACATTTAAAAAAAAAAAAAAAAAAAAAAATCATTTTCATATGGGAGAGGGACATGGGTATTTTCCTTATTTCAAGGGACAAATGTTCATTGGCCAAGACTATAAGATTTTATATGGGACATCAAAAGAATCTAAACGAAGTTGATGACTAGTGCGATGATCAAATATTAATTTGTATCCACTTGATCACGTTCTTCTTGAAAAAAAAAAAACAAAGATAAAACTATCCGAATTTGCATACATTAGAATCTTTCTCAGACCCTAATGACCTTTCATCAATGTAAGAATTGTTTTCTAACTCTTTGGAATCTTTGAGATCAAGATTCTTGAATCTTTTTGCCATACTGATGTTAATTATATAACAAGCTAAGATGTGTTAGCATCATTAAAGCACCTAGATTTCAATTGGAATGTGCAATGATCATGCATATGCTTGTTCTTGCATCAACAATTAAATGTGCAGAAGAAATTAAACTTGGAACTTTTTTATAGCCTATCAATCTTCATTTCAGAACTTGCATTAGTCAACAATGAAGTATTTACAGCCATCTGGTTATAGTTGGTATACAATTAACCTTGGATTCATATAATTTGTGCTTAATTAATTAAAAAGACTCTCGTTATAAGCAGAATCTGATAAAGATAATGATTTACATAATCTTACCTTCTTTTTTTTTTTTTTTAAATAGAGGTTTTTTTGGTTAGACAATTGATACAACTTGTGCTATTACTTGGACTAATCAGTCAATTGAATTCATCAACAAATTTACAAAAAGCTATTAAGCATCTTGCTTTTGTTGTTAATTAAATTATTAAGTGTATATATATGCTTGTATTTAATATCTAAATTTGAGATTGGCTTTGGGTTACAAAGAAAGTTATGCTACAAATATCTCTTGAACCAAAAAAAAATAAAAAAAAAAATCCACTCTTAAATGAACAAGAAATGAAAAAGGACTAATTTGTGTTTTACAAAGATACATATATGTTGGATGAGATGAGAGCACACAAGCACTCATAAAATTTAATTTGTTTACATGGTTTCTGCCAACAAACACAGTAAATAAATTCACAAAGAGAAACCTTGAAAATCTTTAAAGAAAAATATTCAAGATTTCCTATACCTTATTCTTAGTAAAATAAGGAGGATAATTGAAAAAAGCCAAGCATTAGACTTGCCTAGAGGTTAAACATTCCTCATTGTCATAGTCAACTTTGTAATTGAAACAACAAATAATCTTGTTTAGGCCATGGCTCCAATGACAAATTCTTGAATAGAACTTGTACTTGCCCTTCAAATCTTCCTTCACTATCTGAATTTTCCACCATCATCTTGCAAAAAATACCCACACAACAAAAATAAAATAAAAAAATAAAAAAAAAAACTTGAAAAGAAGAAGGAGAAGGAGAAGGAGAGAGATGAAGAAGAAGAGATGAAATAACCAATGAAATTGATGGTAACATATATATATTTATATAAATAATGTAATGAGCTCTTACATTTTCTTAGTTCTTGGTTATGTCAACAAAGTGTTATATATATATATATATATTATATAGGCTACATTACATACAAGCAAGGGCCTACTTCACATGTTTATTTTATGTTAGTGAAAACAATGTCATTAAGGAAGTTTAGATCAATGAATCATCTTATTGTAGGGACCATTAAGCAAGAAAATTAAATTTAATAATGAAAAGAAAAAGTGATGACCGTCGATTAATTAAGAGTGTGATTACTAATGGGACAAGTGTTGAAGATTCTAAAAGTATTTTGAATATTGATTCGGTTTTATTTTATTTTGGTGACTCGTTTAATGATTTATGTTTTATTTAGGTGATCGATTAGATCTGTCTGATGACTTTGTATTATAATTATTATGGTTTACGGGTGATATAGTGATTTAATTACGTAATCTCTTACGTGTGTGAAAATGTAAAATTAAAATAAAGAAAAATAAAAGGCTAGGGACAAGGGGAAAAAAGTAGAAGAAGAAAAGCTTTATAGAAACTTTATAATAAAGACTTTTAATGAATGATAGGTTGCTTCACTTGATGGGAAAAGCCATTAGTGTAACTATTTCTTAAACCATTAATCCAAGTTAATTGAAATGTATTATGAGAAACATGATTCTCAATTTTATTTTGGTAAATTATTGTCGTTCTCATGTTTTAATTTTACCAAATGTGTTGCAATTTCATGAATCTAATTTATAGAATACAAAAGATTTTAATATCAAAACACTATTTGAACCACCACTTTAATTTGCATCACTTAAAAAATCGGCCAAATTTACTACTTAATCATCTTGAATTTATTTTACCCATGATACAAAACATTAAAAACTAATCATATATGTATAATTTACAAGAATGTAAATCAAGTTTGTAAGCATTTGGGGAATATTTGTTAAGGGTCCGTTTGGTATAGTTTTTCGAATAAAACTTTTTCAAGTAGAGCTTTTAAAAGTAGAGCTTTTGATAAGAAAAAAAATTAAGTGTTTGGTTGTGAATGTGAACTTTTATTAAAAATTAAAAAAAAAAAAAAGGAGGATAATTGAAAAAAGCCAAGCATTAGACTTGCCTAGAGGTTAATCATTCCTCATTGTCATAGTCAACTTTGTAATTGAAACAACAAATAATCTTGTTTAGGCCATGGCTCCAATGACAAATTCTTGAATAGAACTTGTACTTGCCCTTCAAATCTTCCTTCACTATCTGAATTTTCCACCATCATCTTGCAAAAAATACCCACACAACAAAAATAAAATTAAAAAAAAAAAAAACTTGAAAAGAAGAAGGAGAAGGAGAAGGAGAAGGAGAAGGAGAAGGAGAGAGATGAAGAAGAAGAGATGAAATAACCAATGAAATTGATGGTAACATATATATATTTATATAAATAATGTAATGAGCTCTTACATTTTCTTAGTTCTTGGTTATGTCAACAAAGTGTTATGTTATATATATATATATTATATAGGCTACATTAATACATACAAGCAAGGGCCTACTTCACATGTTTATTTTATGTTAGTGAAAACAATGTCATTAAGGAAGTTTAGATCAATGAATCATCTTATTGTAGGGACCATTAAGCAAGAAAATTAAATTTAATAATGAAAAGAAAAAGTGATGATCGTCGATTAATTAAGAGTGTGACTACTAATGGGACAAGTGTTGAAGAGTATTTTGAATATTGATTCGGTTTTATTTTATTTTGGTGACTCGTTTAATGATTTATGTTTTATTTAGGTGATCGATTCGATCTGTCTGATGACTTTGTATTATTATTATTATTATGGTTTACGGGTGATATAGTGATTTAATTACGTAATCTCTTACGTGTGTGAAAATGTAAAATTAAAATAAAGAAAAATAAAAGGCTAGGGACAAGGGGAAAAAAGTAGAAGAAGAAAAGCTTTATAGAAACTTTATAATAAAGACTTTTAATGAATGATAGATTGCTTCACTTGATGGGAAAAGCCATTGGTGTAACTATTTGTTAAACCATTAATCCAAGTTAATTGAAATGTATTATGAGAAACCTGATTCTCAATTTTATTTTGATAAATTATTGTTGTTCTCATGTTGTAATTTTACCAAATGTGTTGCAATTTCATGAATCTAATTTATAGAATACAAAAGATATTAATATCAAAACACTATTTGAACCACCACTTTAATTTGCATCACTTAAAAAATCGGCCAAATTTACTACTTAATCATCTTGAATTTATTTTACCCATGATACAAAACATTAAAAAACTAATCATATATGTATAATTTACAAGAAAGTAGCTCCAATTAAAATCAAGTTTGTAAGCATTTAGCATATTGGGGAATATTTGTTAAGGGTCCGTTTGGTATAGTTTTTCGAATAAAACTTCTTCAAGTAGAGCTTTTAAAAGTAGAGTTTTTGATAAGAAAAAAAATTAAGTGTTTGGTTGTGAATGTGAACTTTTATTAAAAATTATAAAATTACTTTATTAGATAAATTTTTTTAAGTTGTGTTATGAAAGAATGTTAAATTAAATAATGATATTATAGATAATTTAATCATTTAAAAAAGTTTTTCAAGTTCTACTCCCAAAAGCCTAAATTTTGAGTTTTTGCTAGTAAAGACAAAATAGCTATTTTAATTTTCAAAAACTCTTCTTAAAATACAACCAAATACTATAAAAATTTTGAAAAGAGTTTTTGGAATTAAAAAAATTATTTTACTTCTATTAGAAGTCATATCAAACAAACACTAATTTTGAAAATGATATAAAATGTATCGATTTTTTAAAAAATGCTCCACATGCCAAATCATTAGATTAAAAATTGTCAAGAAATTTTTTATTATTAAAAAAATTTATGCTTTGGTATAATATGATTTCTCAATATTGCAATTTAGTACTTCTATATTATTATATAATTGGAAACATATTGAGACCAAAAGCAAAACCCCATTTACATTAACCAAAAAAAGGAAAAAAAAAAAAAAAAGCCTGGGTGATAATGATTTAAGTTCTCAACAGTAATCCCATCATTGTAATCTATATATAAGTTAATAAATTTTAAATTTCTCATCGCGTCACGTGACAACTTCATATTAAAATTATAAAATTAAATTAATTAAATAAAATATATATTATAATTTTATAAGAATTATATTATAGCAAGACAACATATTATACTATCATACCAAAAAACACTATCAAATTATTTATAATTATCTTAATCTTTATAATTAATTTTTTATTATTAAATTATAATCTCCCGTTAAAATAAAAAACATATGTGGCACTTAACCTCTACAATTACTTTTTTAAATTTCGGGTGTGTTGTTATAATATAAAATATAAAAATATAATCTTCTATTAAAATAAGAAACTTCAATAGCAGCCACCCATAAAACCTAACCATTTTTAAAATTTCGGGTGTGTTGTTATTTGTTATTTTATTTTAAATTATTTCTATAAATTTTTATTTATTTCATGAATTTTTCGTTATTTATTGTGCTTCAGAATATATATTCTAACTATTAGTTCTTAAACAGTGAATTAAAAATATCATTTGAGAACTAAGAGATAAACGAATGATAC
The DNA here is from genome assembly GCA_019454045.1 of Zanthoxylum bungeanum. Lineage (NCBI taxonomy): Eukaryota > Viridiplantae > Streptophyta > Magnoliopsida > Sapindales > Rutaceae > Zanthoxylum > Zanthoxylum bungeanum. Next base: position 30,517 of record SKCR01042234.1, read on the forward strand.
ATAAATATTAAATGTAAGTAAATCAATTATATCATTTAAATTATAAAACCGATAAAATTTATAATATTGATAAGATCAATACCTAATATATATATATTCAACCTACATAAAATGCGGGTCCCGTGCTAATAATAATAAATTAATAAATAATTAACTCCAAAACGGTTGAAAGACAAAGGTCCCCCACCATATCATGGCTTCCACCAAGCAAGATTTTCCTAAACAGCTAATGGCTAATACTTACAAAAAAAAAAAAAATAATAATAATAATAATAAAAATAATAATAATAATAATAATTTTGTTGGAAGCTAAAACCCCTGTGCTTTTCCCTATAGGGTACGATTAAGCATAAATGATGATTTAACACACGACATTTCCCATATTATAAATTTTGGGAAGGATTTAATATGTACACAGTTTTATTTTTGTAATTTTTTTTATAAAAAAAATTATTTCTATGATTTGAAACTATAATCTTAAAATCACAATAAAATAATTTTATCGTTATACTAAGCATCATAATTACAAAGTTTCAATGAAACAATAAATTATTATTATTATTATTATTAGACTATACATATTATGATTTTTTTTCCAAAACCTTATTTATAGTCGAAAATTTTATGTATTGAGTACAACTTTTATTTGTTAAAAAAAATTCTAATAATGACATGATGGTGAAATAATGTGTTTGAGTGAAAGCAAAACAGTGCAAGGTTAGTGTCAATATTGGCCTTTTAGGTTTGGCTTCTCATTTTCACAATTGATTAATTTGCGAATTCAATTGTTATATAGTACTTGAAGTGAATGCACTATAAACCATTATGAAAAATATTTATGAGTGGATTCTATTTAAGATCTTATCAAATTTCAATTTGTGCACTTCAATCTTGATGTTACTATTACATTTAGTATTTGACTTAATTCGACATTTTTTTAAAAAGGAAATTTATTGATGAACCATCATATTTATATCCAAAGTTCGTATAGTTATTTTTGACGGCTGATTTTTGTCTCAGGGGCAATAAGGGAAATATTACTCCCGGGATAACCTTCATTCAACAGTGAATTTATTTGGTTATGGGAAACCAAAAGCAAACTTTGACAAAAAAAGGTAAACACACAGATCAACACAGAGTTTTAACGTGGTTCGGCAGATTGAATCCAACCTACGTCCACGGGTACAAAACAGAATGATGTTTTATTACTGAAATGTGCTAGGCCGACCTGTTTTGTGATCGGTCAGTGTGGGAACCGAGCTGTTTGTGTTTACAGAGTAGCTCTAATTCTTCATTTGTGATCTCTTTTGTAATCGACTGACTTTTTCTAGCTTTTGCTAACAAATCGACTAACTCTCTTTACAAATGCATTTCCCCCTCCTATTTATACTAACAAAGAGGCGGTTCTGCCCCCCTTCTAGATGACATCACCCATGTGAATTCATTAATGGAATCTCTTCCCCCAATGCCACTTGGCCGAAAATATCTTATTTCCATCATCACCATATCTCATCATCTTATCCCATAAAGATAGTGTCCCATCACCTTATCCTATAAGAATGAGGCGGTGAAAAATATCTTTCCATCTACTCGATCTTCATGAGGTCGGTCACAACGATCCTCTGATCTGAGAGAAACTACTACCGATCCGATAATATCCGACCAGCCGTGCTAAAGTGGTCGGCCATCGTTACCAAATGTCCGGCCTTCTCTGTCGGAACATGTCATGTTATATAGTCGGTATCACCATTATGGTCGGGTCGGTATTAAGGGTCTCGGTCAAAAGAAAGTTACCATTGTCGCACTATTCAAATGCCTTGGTGTTTGAAAATACCTCCAACATATGTCCCATAGTTCTCGGTTCCAACAAGTGTACGAGTTGGTGCCGGGAACTATATAAAAAGAGTGGCACTTTTGATAAACTGATGGCCGATCTTTGAAGAAGAGATTCATCGATCTATACTTATCTCGTCTTCGGCCGGACTCAGGTGTTCGGCCTGACTTCCTTCCAACCGAAGCGAAATCTCTTTATTGCCCTTCTGCGAACCGCCCCTCGAGACGCGCAACCGTCACATCTTCTTAAATGCCCATCAGATCACCTCTAGGGTTTAACGGGAGCCTGCCACTTGTCAGCCATCCGTCGTCCTCCCGCCAAAAAGCAAGCAATCCGACCGCCATTGCCAACTCAAAGGACGCCCAATCTCAGCCGTCCATCCAACTCTGAAAGATCATTTTAAAAAGTGACATGTGGTGTACATCTGACGCTCTCGCTTAATCCAACATCCACAAATGCACCGAACATACTATAAGAAAACAGAGTGGGCACTGTTGCCTTCTTTCACGAACATTTTGAACTTTTCCTCCTACAAGAGCTCTTTTCTCCCAACTGCGACCAGCGAACTCAACGAACGACCAGACCGCACCGAGCAATCTTCAACCCTTCCAAAAGAAACAAGTAAGTCTTCAGAACGACCTCCTTACCTTGGCTTTTCACAAGTTGTGTATCCTGCTGTTTCCTCTTCTTCTTCTTTCTCTTTTTGTTTGTTTTGCGTTTTCGCATGTGGTGAAGCATGTCTCTGTTTTAGGATTTTTTGTAGTGTATATGTGTTTGGTAGAATGATTAGTAATAGGTTAGGGCAACTTCGAGTTGTTTTTGGACTTGTGTTTGGCTTGATGTAGTTAGGAAGATATTTTTTATTTTGTGGACGTTGATAAGGTGTATAGAGACTATAGGCTTAGTTGTCGGCTTTTTAGGGTAGCTATCTGAAACTTTGATGCATTAAAGCAGTCACTGATTAACCTTTTTCACCCACTTCGACGGCTTAGGAATGTCTGACAGTGAAACCTCCTCGGCAAAACCTTCGAAACCTCAAACTCCTCGTGCCGAAGAGCCTTCTTCAAGCTCGGAAGTATCTAAAATAGAGGATGCTGACACCACCTCTACCCCTTCTGAAACTGAAAAAGACACCTACCACCTCAGAATTCCTCGGAAGGATCCGGAGCCCGGCGAACTCGACCACTCGGCTCTTGATATGAATCGGCCTTCCAAGATAACGGATGACGATCTGGAGCTACTTCGACAACGCTACGATATCCCAATAGACATCGTTCTTGAAGTTCCTCGCCCGTACAATCGTGCTAGCCAGCCTGATGAGGGCTCGGTGGCTCTTCTCCCAGCCTTCTTCGAGTGTGGACTCCGGTTTCCAATTCAACCCTATTTTGGCTGGCTTTTGGCCGAGATGGAGATCGCCCCTTGTCAGTTAAGTCTGAACAGTTGGAGGATTTTGGCCGGCCTTTACGTAATCTAGCATTGGGCGGGCCTAGGCGAACCGACCCTTGAAGAGGTGAAGAGGCTGTATAAACTGAAGGCCAACCCCCGAACACATCACGGTTGGTATTACCTCTCCTCCTATGCCGAATCATCAAACATTGTCCGCAAACTCCCCGATTCTAACAAAAACATCAAGGATTCATGGTTCTGGACTACGGGGAACTGGGGACGATTCCTGAGAACATATGAAGAGGAGACTTTAGTCCCAGATATCTTCAGAGCGGGAGGTTAGGACTCTAACTCTTAGTGTTTCTACTTCTCCCTTTCTCAATAAAATTCTAACTCTTTGACCATTCTCAGCCTGCTGGAGGGATGCTCCCAAGTTCTCTCATCGAATCCGAATGCGAATAAAGCATGCTCGGCGTTATACTGACTTCTGGAAGAAACTGGTCAATGATGCAGCCTTTGTTGAGTTGGGCCTCATTCGAGCTACTCCCCCGAAGATCCCAGGGCGGATAGGTAGATTCTCACTAACCTCTCAACTAACCCTCTTGTTTGCTAGGCACAATGATGAATTCAAACTATTCAAATTCCGATCTGACCACGTTATTGCCTTTGCCTTTTGCAGGAATGTCAAAGAGACCAAAGTATCTTGAACAATTGGCTGGTGCAACAAAGAAAACCGGTCAATCTGGAGTTGGGCCTTCTCAAAAATGGCCAGCAGCTGCTGAGACCAAAAAGGTGGTTGAAGAAGCGGCTCCACTGATCATCCAAAGTTCGGCTCCCACTTCCAGGGCATCGTCACCAACCACCGCCCGACCTGCCAGCCCCCCAAAGCCTACAAGAAAAAAGGAGACGTCTGATTGGGGCAGGGGAAGTCGAAATTGCTCGGGAGATCGAGGAAGAACAGATTCTGAGCAGAAAACAGGCTACTCGGAAAGAGAAGAAAATGCCGGAGGGTTCCTCCAAAAAATGGAAGGGCGCCGTGATACTCGGTGCCGAGGATCTTAGCCAGGACATAAGAGAGGCCATTTCCTATCTCGTGCCGGCGATTAATGAATTGATCGAAGCAGTTCCTCCGGTAAAGATCCCAAAGTATGAAGACTTTTCCCCCGAGGATGCAATCTCCGTGCTATGCTCCCAAATGACTAAGGTAACGATCTTTACCCCACTTCGTTTCTGAGTTCAAGACTTTACCGGATTTCTGACTTTCTATTTCTTTTTGGCAGGCAAACTATCTGGCGTCCAAAAATAAAGATATTTTTCTGAGCCTTCTATCTGAAAGAGGTTAAGCCCAGAGGCTTCAGAGCAAAATTATTGAGATGGAGGCCGAGCTGGCCAAAAAAGATAAGGAAATAAAGAGCTTGGAGCTGGCCGCAGTCGAGGTTCACTCAGCCAACAAATCTCTCAGGTCTGCGGCCTCTATGGAAAGGAAAAATGCCGAGGCTGCGAAGAAGGATTTGGAGACGGCCCATGCCGAAAACAGGGTCATGAGAGTAGAAATATGCAATCTTGAGTCCAAACTGAGGGCCAAAGACGAGGAGCTCAAAAAGAAGGAAGCTGATTTTGAGGAAGAGCGGGACGCAATCAGACTTGAGGGAGTCGGGGACTGTGCTGAAATTGTCCCGATGGTTCTGCCCAACTTGGATATGGGGCCCATATATGCGGCCATCCGATTTTGCAAATGAGAGATCTCCCGAGAAGAACTCCAGAAATGGCTGCCCTTTCTCCTGAAGAAGTTCTGAACCCCGATCCCATTTCAGTCATCCCGGCGTCTCCAGCTCCTGAAGAAAACCAACCAGAAGGTCCTGCTCCTGAAGCTATAATTGTCGAGGCCCCTCCAACCGCTTATATGGAAGCCACTGCCCCTCCTCTTGAAGTTGAGCCTAGCCATCTGCCACCCGAGCTTATTGAAGAGGAGCCAAATGCCCTTGTACGGGCCGATGAGTAGGGGGTAACCCGCACGGGGCTCCATGTAAATCTTCGAACAAAATACAACTCTTGTAATAACTCTTTACAACTTTACTTTCCTTTTGTCAATGCATGTTTTATTGCACTTCTCGTCTTCCATAATTGACTCTGGACGCATTCTTGCAAACTACCACTCGAGGTCTGACCGACCGAAGAGATTGACTCGGTGGGACGTAACCCGACCCCGAGCTTAGAGAAATACTTGGCTCTGGGGGAATATTGCGTCCCTAGACCAAAAGGCTGACTCGTGGGACGTAACCCGACCCCAGCTTAGAGAAACACTTGGCTCTAGGGGAATGTTGCGTCCCCAGACCAAAAGGCTGACTCGGTGGGACCTAACCCGACCCCGAGCTGAGAGAAACATTTGGCATTGGGGGAATGTTACGTCCCCAAACCAAAGAAACTGACTCGGTGGGATTCACCTCAACCCCGAGCTGAGAGAAACACTTGGTCCTGGGGGAATGTTACGTCCCCATACCAAATAGGCTGACTCGGTGGAATTCACCCCAACCCCGAGCTGAATAACCAAACGGCCTTGGCGGAACGAAATCCAGCCCCGAGCCGAATAACCAAGCAGCCTCGGCAGAACGAAATCCAGCCCCTAGCCGGATAACCAAGCGGCCTCGGCGGAACGAAATCCAGCCCCTTGCCGAATAACCAAGCGGCCTCGGCGGAACAAAATCCAGCCCCGAGCCGAATACTAACTAATACTTACACAGAAGGGAAGAAAATCTACCTTCGAGGCTCTACTAACTCTGCGCAGGCGTTCCCTTGCCAGACCAGCGAAAAACAAAAACAAATATTAGAATAAAGTAAAACTGGTAAAAGGTGGGGGTGACTTAGCACATACCCAAAAAAAAAAAATTTATAAGTGCAAATAACAACTCGGGCGCCCCGAGACAGCGTCCTGCCCGAGATCTCCAAAACATAATTCCGAACCTTACAATTCGGCGTCCCGACAAGGCGAGATATGGATCGGTGAGCGACCGAGACCCTAAGGGCAAAAGACCTTCTTATGTTGGGCGGCTCTGGAGCCTGCAAACGCCACGAGGGCAAAGGCCTCCCCGTGCTTTGCTTCTCCTGATACAAGCGGTCAAGCTAAACCTACGGGAACACACTCCCCGCAGTTGCCTCCCATAAACCGGTTAGACAGATTCCTTCACGGGGGTACTCTCTCACCGCAGTCGCCATCCCGGGGTGATATTGCTGACTTGGTTAGGCAGATTACTTTACGGGGGCACTCCCTCCCCGCGGTCGTCATCCCGAGGTGTCCCTCAAAAATGCAAGTCATGGGGTAGTTACGCTCCGGCCTCAGGAGTCTGATACTGCCACAATGGGTTCGCGTGCTCCCTCATGCACTTCATCCCTTGAAGAGATCTGAATCCACTAAAAATGAAAGGAGTCAGGTCGACGCACTTCCACCTGGGGGTTCGATAATGACACAAGTGTTTGGCGTGCCACGGATTTGGTGCATTTCCTGACCTCAATTCATCCATTTGCATCGAGCACGTCCCAAAAATATTGAAAACAACTTTCGCATTCTTTTAACAAACAAGTAAGATAGACAAGTTTCTTAAAGAAAATGAGAGTTTTATTCATATTCAAATGACCTACTGCCATTCTTACAACTCTTTGCGGGACATTTTAAGAGAGGCTTTTACAATACTTTCTTCTGTTCCTTGCTTTGTGGTCCGACCATATCCTCCCAACCGAGCTCCGAGAACTCCCCATGCGTATGCCGTACTTGTAAACTTCATCGGCATCGGCAAATTATTTTTCACATCAGGGCTTATTCAGATCCGTCTGGTCCGCTCTTTCTTTCCCGACCATGCCGACAAGATTCCCCTGCGCCGAGCCCTCCATAGGCATCATTCGATAATGAATTTTCCCAGGATTTTGCATATCCCGAGAAAATCTGGGAGCCTAGTCGAGGTCTTCAGTCTTTGCTCCTTGTGGTTCCCCCGCGTACTTTTTATAGCTTTTCTTCTCGTTTAGGGAAGACCACTGCACTAATTGAGGACTGGCCTGACGGGCGTCCCTCCTCGCCCTTGGCTGACTAGCTACCCGACCGATCTTTCAGTACATGTAATCTGCGAAACTGAAGATCGGTAGCTTGGCAGGCGCAGTACCTTCCCACAGAGGAACTTGGTCAGCCGCCGCCAACGGACGTAACCCATCCACAACATTACATTCCATTTCACAACTCAACCTGGGTGGATGGCCGTTGGCTAACCTTTTTACATTCCATTTCACAACTCATCAAGAAATGGCTTCTGTTGCCGACAACCCCTTTTCCATACAAATCTTTTATTTTTCCGGTTCTGATCTGCTTCTTCCCGTTCCTTCCCCCTTCCATCCATTCTGCTGTTGCACTATTCACCAACCTACGGTCTCTACCTCCCACCATCGTCTTACTACGAAAATCGCTTTTCGCTCTTCCCCACAGACGGCGCCAACTGTTGACGGCTGATTTTCGTCTCAGAGGCAATAAGGGAAATATTGCTCCCGGGATAACCTTCATTCAACAGTGAATTTGTTTGGTTATGGGAAACCAAAAGCAAACTTTGACAAAAATGGGTAAACACACAGATCAACACAGAGTTTTAACGTGGTTCGGCGGATTGAATCCAACCTACGTCCACGGGCACAAAACAGATTGGTGTTTTATTACTGAAATGTGCTCGGCCGACCTGTTTTGTGATCGGTCAGTGTGGAAACCGAGCTGTTTGTGTTTACAGAGTAGCTTTAATTCTTCCTTTGTGATCTCTTTTGTAATCGACTGAATTTTTCTAGCTTTTGCTAACAAATCGGGTCGGTATTAAGGGTCTCAGTCAAAAGAAAGTTACCATTTCTACCCTTGCCGCACTGTTCAAATGTCTTGATGTTTGAAAATACCTCCAACAGTTATAAAGAAACTTTTTATAATTATTTTGTATCACCTAATCTCTTAAACTTTCTTGTTCAATTACTTTTTAGTTAATTCCATTAGAACTCGCTAAAGAACCTTTCTTAAAATACCATTTTTTCATTACAATTAGACCTGAGCATCGGTTCCGATTATACTCGGAACCGATTGGAATCAGACCGATTTTTCGGGTTTGAAATCGGAACCGGTTGCAACTGGACCGATTCTGGTTCCAAAATGGAATAACTGAATTTAAATGATCTGGTTCCGGTTATGTCATGGACAGAACTGAAATTGAACCGAAACCTGTTTTGGGAATCGAATTTAGAACCAATTTTGGAATCAAATTAAAACCCAATTTCATAATCAGTTTTAAAACTCAATTTCATAATCAGTTCTAAACCCAATTTAAACTCAATTTCATAACTCAAATTAAAGCTCAATTTAAACCCAATTTCCTAATTAGTTTTAAAACCCAATTAAAACCCAAATTAAAACTCAATTTAAACTCAATTTCATGACTCAATTAAAGCCCAATTTCATAATCCAATTTAAACCCAATTTCATGATTCATTTAAAGCCCAATTTCATAACCAAATTTAAACTCGTGCACTTACTATAAGAATATTATGTATTGAGTCAAAAATATTATGTAATTTGTAGTTTTATTTATTCTATTATTTCTGCATGGACAGTTGTCAAGAATATTATGTAATATTCAAATGTGAGAAATAATTGTCTTTTCAAAATTTAAAAATAAAATATAAATAGGGTAAATCAGAACAGGACCAGAACCGAATTGGAATCGATTAATAGGATATCATATTTAATTGGGTAAGTTCTGGTTCCACGCGGAGTCGAATTAGAACCGATTAATAGGTATTTTATTTAATTGGATAGGTTTCGATTCCACTTAATTATGAATCTATTTTTTCCAGGATCCACGCATAACCGGAACGAAATCGATTTTACTCACCCTGCTTCTGTTTATCTCCTTTAGTATTTTTGGAAACATTTTACATAATAATGGTGCATGACGTGGCACCAACCATTACTTGTATTACTTGTATGTATCATGTGTTTGGTTGGATGAATTCCAAATCACTCATCTAAATTTATAGTTGAAATACTTATTTGATTATTTATGTGGTAAATTGAAGAGTTAAAAATAAATTGGTTTTTAAAAAGATTTTTCAAATAAAAATAAGATTAGGTTATTTTAATCAAATTGAAGAGCCTATTTTGATGTTAAGATTTTAATAAATAAATAATTACTAGTAATGATAATGATATGATATAAATTTTTTTTATAATATTAATAGAAGAGATATTTTATATTATTTTAATCAAATTAAATGGGGCTCATTGTAATTATATTATTTTAATATATAAATATTTATTAGTAAATGCAACTACTATTATTATAAATAAAGTGAATAGATATAAAATATTATATAATAATATTTCTTCAATATTGAAGAGTGGGAAGTAAATCTAATTTGAAAAATCTCAATTTGTGTCTATTTTAAAACCAATTTTGATAATATTGTTCTTCTATTTAATAATTAAATAACATTTAAATAATATTTAAATTGGAAATGTTTTTGACCAAGTGTACTCTTGGATGATGATATAAATATTTTTCATTTTAATTCTATTTCTTGTAACAATATTAGCTAAAATTTTCTTGCAAAAAGAATTTGATTGTGGTATAGATGCATATTATAAATACGTATAATTAGGACTGGAATTCGGTATTGATCCGAGCTTTGTGATGTACATTTTATAAATAATGATTTGTAATTATTAAATATGAATTTAAATGTAATTGAATCTTAAACATATATTACTAATTAATACAACAACACTGGATTCAAATTCACATAATTTGTTAGTACAGCACAGCTCCAAATTCTTCATATAAACCTGAGACTTCAGTTTCATACATGCATTAACAAACTTCAATGCAATGCAACTTCTTGTGCAGGCAGCAATGACATTAACACAACATATAAACAATGCAACTTTTCTGTGTAGAAATAATTGACAGAAAATGAAAATTGAAAATACAATTTACCACACCTTTTCATTAAATTTATACAAGAAGGGCAGGGGAAAAAATTAAGGAAAAAGAATCTTCACTTACAAGAAACTTCCAGCTAGACCTGGCCGGCGGTTCGGTTCGGTTCCGAACCGGAATCGAACCGAACGGTTCCCGGCTCCACACTAAATGTGGAATCGGAACCGAACCGTTCGGTCCTGGTTCCGGTTCTATTCGGTTTTTTTTAAAAGGAAAATAAAAAATTGAGATTAATAAAATAATATAATTTAAAATTATGAATTTGAAATTATATAATTAACTTATATTACATAATTACATTAAATTACAAATAAAATTCTTATCTAAAAAAAAAAATTTAAATTAAAGAGCTTGAACTTAGATTTTTAAGAACTTAAGTTGTCTACGTATCCTACAGGGGTGAGAGGAATCAAAGTTCACGTAGTTCCATTACATTTTAAAGATATTTCCCCCATTGTAATTTTACAATTATTTAAATATTTAATTATCAATCATCATCAGTGCCTGTTGATCCTTCAGCTCCAGTTCCGCTTGCACTTGCAGATGCATTATCGAACAAGTCTTCAAATTCATCAGGGGTATTTGCTTATTGCCTCAGATCAGCTCGGGTCCAATTATCCACACATGTTGTTGTTTCTAGAGTGCTTGGATGTAATGAAGACCGTCTGACTTCCAATATATTGCCTCATATGCTAAAGGTTTGCTCAACCGCAACGGTGGAAACATGTGATGCCAATATCTCTTTAGCAATAATTGATAATACATGATATACATTTTGATGTCGGTTCCACCATTGAAGGATTTGAAAATTTTTACTAACTAAACTTTCAGTTAAAAACTCAAAATTTGTAGATAAATAATTATCTAATTCTGGGTTATTAGTCGTGTTATCCCTATATTTTTTATTTCGTTATAATAACCAACGATCACCTGCGCTAAGTCTAGATTGCATTACGGTCGTTTCACTACTACTAGATTGTCCTACTGATTGCAAGTTATATCTTCTAACATAATCATTAAATAACTCTATTAAATCAATTTTTATTTTAGTTATTATTCTTGTAATATCAATTTCATCTGATATTCCTAAATATCCATAATAAGCGGGTAAAGCACTATTCAAACCCTCTAATTTAAATCTATGATAAAAAAACAACAGCAATAAGATAAAGTAAAATGAATGTCTCTAAAATAATGCAATCATTTTCGTTTCATAACATTAATAGCTTCAAACAAAACAATATCATTAGGATCAGGACTATCAATATGCTCATCGAGAGTACCAACAATATTCAAACTTTCAAGAATAAATAAATGTGATGTAGGATAACAAACTCCGCTAAAAAATTATGTAGCATCATTAAACACTTTTAAAATCTCTAAAAAAATTTCACAAATTTCTCATTGACTATGAAAAAATGTGATATGTTGAACATTTTGAGAAAAAAAAAACTACATAATGCATCTTTGTATTGCAAAACTTGACATAAAAGAAAATAAGTTGAATTCCAACGTGTTGGAACATCTCGTGAAAATTTAATCGGTTTAATATCATTAAATTTACAAAATTTGGTTCATTCTCTCATAACTTGAGAATATGACCAAATACAATTAAGTGCTTTTTTAATAGGCTCAATGAAAAGTGATAATTTTTCCAAACCATCTAGAACACATAAATTAAGGACATGACATGTGCAACGAACATAAAAAAATGACCCCATAAATTTGGTTCGCATATTTCTATTAAATCATTGATTGATGCAGTATTTGCATATGCATTATCAAATCCAACTGTTAAAATTTTACCTAATAAACCATATTCATCAAAAATTACTTTCTATCATTTTATAAATATTTTGTGCAGTATGTTGTTCATCAAAAAATCTAAATGCAATAAGTCGTTTTTGTATGTTCCATTATGCATCAATCCAATGACAAGTCACACCCATGTATGAGTGTGTTCTCTAATGGTCACTCCAAATATCATAACAAATAGATAGACGCTCTTTAATATCCTTAAATGTTTCTTTTAAAATAATTTTATCATCTTTGTATAATTTAAAAATTTGACGTTTCGTTGTATTTCTAGTCATTCTATATGCAGCAGGATTTAAGGCATTTTGAACGTAATTAGTAAAAGTAATTTTTTCACCAAAACTTAAAGAAAGATGTGTCATACAAGTTAATTTAGCAAATTCTTCTCTATTTTTAGCATCATAATATTTAAATAAATCTAAAGCACTCGTACCTCTACTAGATGATGCGTACCTGGCCATTTGAGTTTGCGTCGTATCAAGTCCAAGTTCAACTGGATGATGTCTTTCCAGGTGCTTGATCATATTGTCGTATCCACCAGAAAATTTGTAAGAAACCCCACAATGGTTGCATACTGCTCTTGAACCTTCATCAGTATCGTCTAAATGAAAATAAATTTTGAAAACATCCGAGGAACGAGACTTAACTTCTCTTATCCGTGAACCGATACTAGGACCGCTCTCTTGGGTTGGCACATTTGACATTGTGTTCTCAGATGAGCTTGTCATTTATTGTTTAAGAATTTTTTAAGAATTAGAGAATTGATAATGATAAATTGTAACTTGTAATTGTAAATGAGAGAATTGAGAATAAAAGAATTGAGAATTGAGAAATTGGTGTGTTGAAATAATGAAAAATCACCCATATTTATACATTTTTAGAATTTTTTTGTGATACCTAAAATATCCGTAAAATTAACTGTTTTATTACTGTTATTAAGGGTAATTTGGGAAATCCCCAAATTTATTTTATTTTATTTTATTAGACACTGGGGCAGGGAGCCTGCCCCCAGCCCAACGGCTAGTAGCCATTGGGGGGGACGATTGGAACCCTAGGGTTCTAACCGGTTCCAATAATTGGAATCGTTGCTTCAGTTCCAGCGGTTCCAACCGATTCGATTAGGGTAAGAACCCTAACCGAACCGGTCAGGTTCCGGTTCCTGGCCATGGGGAGTTGCATTAAAAATGGAAAAGGAAAAAATCCCCTTCAAAGAAAACTAAACATAATACAAGCCTTTTCATTTTAATCTATTCTGAATATCAGATGCAAAAACAATAAAGCAAACACAATATGGTGCAAGATAGTATCCTCTACTTCTGCTTGCTCGCCGGCTTCTTCTTCAGTAAGCTTCCAAACTTTTGCATTAAAAGTTTATTCTTCTTCTTCTGCTGCTTTTGCTTCGACAGTAAGCTTCCGCCATCTTCAATGTTTTCTGTACAAGATAGGCCATTAATCTGATCAACGGTTTCACTACCCTCCGCCTTCGATTTCATTTCCTCTTCAAAGGATTCCTGCTCTCGTTCTCTGTCCAGTGGAAGCTCCTTTTCAATCTTGCAGCTCTCCCACATCTTGAATTCAATTTCTATTGATTCATCATCTTTCTCTCCGCTTTCATCTTCCTTCAACTTTCCGTTGACATTCTCAATTTTGGCAGCCACCAATTCAACAGTCTCATCATCCATGCCATTATTTTCTTCTTTGGTATTTTCCTTCTTCCGTTCGTTGCCTTGTTGCTCTGGAAGGTCCATTTTGGGCTTCTCTTCTCTTGCATAACCATTCTCTTCTGAGAATTCAACAACCTTCAGAAGGAGATCATAGTCTTTATCGCTGTCTGTAAGCTCACCATTTTCCTCAGTTTGCTTTTTTGCCATAGCTTCTTCGAGCAACCTAGACAACTCCTCAACCTTCCTAACAAAATCGGCTTCTCTAGATTGAAGCTCCTCAAAATTCTCAACATTATCAGCTTCTCTTGCTCGAAGCTCCTCATTTTCTTGAATGACACTTTGCAACTCGGTTTCTTTGTCAAACAAACTCTCCTTCAGTTTCATGCTCTCAGCCTTTGCTTGCCCAAGAGTTTCCTGTAGATAAATCACCTCAGCTTCAACCTCCTTTAGGCTATCCCTCAGCTGAGCTTCTTTCTCTTTTGTGGCCCAAGTTCCCCCCTCAGTTTCTTTGAACAGAATGATCAGCCTATTTATTTCTTTTTCCAGTGAAGAATTTTCTTCTTCTGATTTCTTTACATAATCTACCAAATGAAGTTCCTTTTGCTCCCACTCAACCTTGGATTTCTCGAATTCATTATTGGATTCATTAATGGTATTTGTAAGAAAATCAATCTCATGTTTTGCATCATCAAGCATGATTTCATACTTGTCATTTGTTGTTTTCAGGACCGACCTTAAATCTTCAATCTTTACCTCGTAGCTTTCATGCTCGGTTTGGCAGGACAAAAGCTTTTCTTTTGCCTCCCTAGCTCAACAGAAATTTCATGCAAGGCAAAAGCTAAGCTTTCCATTGCCTTCTTGCTCTTCTCCTCTTCTTCCCTGGAATTTTCCAATTTATTTACGAGTTTTTGTTTCTCATCTAATAGGTTTTGAACACTGGACGCTGCAAGCTTCTCATTGTTCAAAGCCTGAGCTTTCTCCTCCTTCACAGTCTCCAGCTCTGACCTCAAAGACTCGACCTTTTTTTCCATTTCAGATGTTTCACTCTTAGCCACACAAAGTCTAAGCTCTGATTCTTCAAGGTCTCCTTTCTGTCTTCTAATTGTCATTTCCAACAATCCTATTTTCTCTTTAAGAGCAGCAATTTCTGATTCTGCATCATGCAATTTATCATTTCTTCCCTCCAGTTGTGTCATGGCTGAATCCAAGGACTCTGACGCACATCTCTTCAACTTATGCGCTTCCTCAGCCTGCATTTGTAATTCCTCAACCCTGATTTTCCACTCCTCCACTAAGTTACGAGCATAAGATTCGGTCATCTTTGCAGCCTCTAGCTCAACATTAAGCTGTTCAATCAAAGCTTCTCGTTCCATCAGCTTTTTCTCAAAAGCATTAGATTTCTCAAGTTCTTGCTTTAAAGTATAAATCTCCTCCTCAAGCTTCAACATCAGCCCCCTATTTTCAATGGACTCTGACTCACGCTGTGTATCAAGCAAGGCCTTCAATCGGGTCAACTCAGATGAGAGAATCTCCATCTTTTCAGCATGAATCTCAGAAATCTTAGTGGCATCATCAGCATGGCTCAATGCCTGGTTCTTTGCGTCGGTTGTCATTGCCAGTTCTTGCTTTATCCTCTGGAGCTCCTGTGTAGTAGACAGAAGAGAAGCTACATCCAAAGCATGTTGGTTCCTCACGCCTTCAATCTCCTTTTGCCATTCCTGTTCCTTTTTCTGGGCTGCCTCAATTCCTGCCTGTTCCATTTCAACAGCCCGAAACTTCTCAATCTCAGAATTCTTCTCAGCACGCTTTTGAGCCATCAAAGCCTCTTGCAGTTTCTCATTTGCCTCTTCAGCAACCCTCTGTGCTTCTTTTAGTTCTTCAATTGCTTGTGCCTTCTCTTTCTCAATTAATTCTAGCTTTTCTTTTGCTTTCTTAAGATCTTCCTCAAGAAGATTCAATTGAGCCGGCAATTCGGATCCCTTTGCAACCCGTGATTTGGGTTTCTGAATATCAAAATCAAATAACATTGCAGATCAGAATATGCACTAGTTTCAGGATAAAGCCATGTTTGGTTCTATTCCTGAGGACCATCTTTCACATCCAACCAAAACCAAAATTTAATATGCTACACGATATACAATTCAGGACTGTCTTTTCCTTCGGATTTTTCATTTTTAAATCGTGCCACATCAAAACTTTCAGGCTGATGAGCACTAAAGCAGGTTCAAAAGACCATCATACATGCTAGAATACCGATTTCCATGCTCAAAGCAGCTTAATTGTCGTGTTCCATACAGTTAGACCATATTCATTCATGGCAATGAATCAAAACACTTTGGTTTGATTTTCAAAGTTTACGGGAAATCTAAAATGACATTTTTTGAAACAAACCAAAATGCTCCAAATGTTGAAAAACAAAGGCACTAATCTAAAACTTTATTGTCAATTCCTAAACTTACTTCAGGTGGAGTAGGATCAAAGGAGGGCTTTGAGTTTGCTGCAACGGAGGGCTTTGAGTTAACAGCAACGGAGGGATTTGAGTTAGCAGCAACTGAGGGCTTTGAGTTAACAGCAATGGAAGGCTTTGAGATAACGGACCGTGGGGATCGATCAACAGAAACCCGAGACTTTTGCAAGGGAGATTGTGAATCAGTTTCTGGCTTAGTCACTCCTCTACCATGTTTACTCACTCTTGGAGTAGCTGGTGAAGCTTTGCTAGGAGTTTCGGAAAAAGCAGATCTGCCCAAGTTCAAAATATTGTAACTCATTACACAATAATTACAATGCCATATATGTAAACATAATTCTTGCCAAAATTCAAAACACATTCCACACAGTATGAAAATAAATATGAATCTATGCCAAATATAGAAACTTTGCACAAAGCTTTTAGCATCATAAGTTCACTAACAATTGAAAGTGACATTAACAACACATCTAGTTCAAGAACAGAGTCCAAACAAAAATCCCAAAAAGAACTAATGAATTAAGACAAGGATTAAAAATTAAGCAAATTAAGTAAAACCCAAGTAAAAATCAAAACTTTCCATCAAAATTCATCTCCAGAGTCAAGATAATAGACTAATTACAAATGACACTGAAGCAAAATTGTAACCTTAACAAAACAAAAAAAGTTCATAACTTGCAGAGATCCTAAACAAAATAAACCACAAATTAACACAACCCAGTTAAAGATATTAAAAAAAAAAAAAAAGAAGAAGAAGAAGAAAGCCAGATCCAAAGAGAAACATTGAGTGGTACTTACTTGGATTTGGTCGCCATGGCTGAGGTGATGAGTGAGATATGAAAGCAGATAAGGATGAAAGAGAGAGAACTTGAAAATGTGTTAAAATGAGTGTGGCTGCTAAAATGCTGACATTTTTTGTAAGAGAATACAAGGATTTAAATGTCAATGTGGTTGTGAGTTCCAAGTTTCACATTCAGTTTTTGTTTTGGGATTAAGAATTGATTTTTAATAAAAAAATAAAATTGTTTTGTACAACAATGAAATCAAACACAACTTTGAACTTTGAAGCAGTGGGGTGAGCAATTAAAGAAACCAAATAATTTGGGTTAGTGTTTATGTCTCTGAAGTGAAGTAGCTTTCCACAGACACAACAACTTCTGTTGTTACAAACTACTGTCTCTCTCTGTCCCTGTA
This sequence comes from Zanthoxylum bungeanum, assembly GCA_019454045.1. Classification (NCBI taxonomy): domain Eukaryota; kingdom Viridiplantae; phylum Streptophyta; class Magnoliopsida; order Sapindales; family Rutaceae; genus Zanthoxylum; species Zanthoxylum bungeanum. The sequence continues at coordinate 47,884 of SKCR01042234.1, forward strand.
AATATGGATGGATATGGGTGAAAGTACAAGAATACCCCTGGATAGTTCATTATTTGTACTAAAAAAAAATGCAGATTGCTAGAACTTTTTCAGAGAATGAGAGACTGAGGGTGTGTTTAGGCCACCACCTGCTTTTCAGGAAAAAGGTAAAAGAGACTTTGGTTTTTTCTATGTAAATATTCGCCCTCTTTCTCTTCTTGAATTATCATTTTTTTAATTGAGAAATAATAAATAGATATAAAAAAAATCTATGGTAATATTTTGGGTTTTTATCACTATTTTTTAAATAGAAATTTATAAAATTGATCCATTATCTTTTTTTTTTTTTTTTTCAACATTAACTTACATTTTGAGAAATATATTTAATGATCAAATGCAATAATTGTTTCCAATATTACATGATTTGTATGGTTAATGATGATTTTATTAGTTGGATTTTGTTGTTATGATAGTTTTATATCATTTATTAAGTTAAAAAATATTTAACATAATTAAAAAAGCCAAAAATTGATGTTAATTTGAGAAGAAAAAAATTACAGGTGGGCGCTGGTTTCGAGAGCCCACACATCGCGAGCGTCAGTTTTGGACGTCTATATCGCACGAGCGCCTGTTGAGGCCTTGGGCACCCGCTGAGGCCCTCGGCGTCTGCTATGACCCTAACGCCTGGACGGGCGCCCGCATGAGCGCTTGGGTGTAGGAAGTTGGCACTCGTCTACAATATTTTTCAGATAATCAAAATTTTCACAAATTAACTTTAATTTTTTTTGCCTATTTCATCCTATTAAGTGTTTCTCAACTAATGCTAAATGATTATATCTTTTATAATTATGTTTTTGATGAGTTTATACTAGTGATTTGGTCTTGAATTTAGGAAATTTTGGTCCAAAATTTTTATCTTTGTTCAATAAAAATATTTTTTTTCCAAATTTGGGTTAATTTTGAGAATGAGAAAAGTTAATGGGTCAATTTTATAAATTTTCCCTTTATAAATTAAGAAATAATAAATAAATACAAGTATTATATTATTATATCTGTACAAAAATTATATTCTACTATAAGTATTTTATTATATCTTTATAAAAATTATATTTTACTATAAAACATTATATTTTACTATTATTTCTTATAAAATTTACATTTTACTACTAGCAGTAAAATATTATACCCAAATACTTCTTATAGTAAATATTATTTCTCATTACTTCTTTTAGTAAAATGTAAGGTACTAGTAGTAGAATGTAATTTTTATAAAAAATATTATATCTAAATATTTTTTATACCCATTTATTATTTATTAATTTATGAAGTAGTGAAATGATAATAACCCTATTATTTTTATAAAGATAGACTAATAAATATTACAACTCAATACTTTTTACATCTATTTATTATTTTTTAATTTTTAAATAGTGAAATGACAATAACCTTTAATAGTACTAGTACAGAGACCGTACTTTGTGCGGGTTTAACATATATTTTAAGTATTGATTTTGTGACGCTATTAGAAAGCTTAAAATGTTTAACTTATATATATATTGACGGGTGATTTTCGTTCCAGGGGTAGTTTCGGGATAACGCTCCCGGGATAATCCTCCTCCAACCGTGAATTTGTTTGGTTATGGGGGACCAAAAATAAACTTGGCAAAAGACAAAACAACCACAAGATCGATAAGAGGGTTTTACGTGGTTCGGCGGAGCGAATCCAACCTACGTCCACGGGCACAAAACGGGGTACGATTTTTTATTACCAAACTGAGCTCGGCCAACCTATTTTTCAGGAGGGTCTAAAGAAAACCGAACTGTTTGTTTTTCATGCTTTTACAAGTAGTTTTTTCTTTTTTACAATTTTTGCTATCCCCTTACAAATAAAACTAACTTTCCTTTATATACTAAGGAAAATACGACATTATTCTCATATCTTCATAACGTCAGCCACATGGATTTCTGGCTGATTGACGGGCTCTCTGCCCCAACTCTGCCTCGCCGAAAGCAAATCTGCCTTCTGCCTGCCTGTCACATCACTCCGCTTTATACACTGCCGCACTCAATAATAATGATGTCAGTCTGTAAAGATCTTAAGCAGTGATACATGTTAGAGGGAAAAGTCCAAATTATACCGATCACAAGTCAGGCCTCATGTGCACGACCAAATCGCGAGCTGAACTACCCCAACTGCTTACGACCTGACCCAGAATATATGAGCTCATCATCCTAATCCAGGAGAAAAGAGGGTACCGAACCGAGCTACCGGGCTTAAGGGGTCGATCTCGGCTATGATGTTGTCGGTCTCTGGGAACTACATCAGGCTGTGCCATCTGATCGGCCATATCCGGGAAATCGGGTCCGAACAACATGTCTAGCCGAGGAGTAACCAATACCTTCTGAACACTTGTCCCTTCAAAAGGAGAAATTCCATCTTTGTCGGATTATTTTTGATATTATTAAAAAATTAATCGGATAATATAATATATTTTCTTGTTATAATAGGGTTCTTATTTAATAGATTTATTAATTTAATTTTATAACTTAATAGTAATTTATAATTGTAATAGGATAATATAATATATTTTTTATTATAATATAGTTCTTATAAAATTATATTATGTATTTTTATTGTAATATATTTTTTATTTAATACAAAATTAATTATAAAGATATTTTAATTTTATAATTTAATAATAAAAAATTAATTATAGAGGTTAATTGTAGAAATTAAGTGTCACATATATATATATATATATTTTTTAATGAGAAATTTCATATTATAATAGATTTCTTTATTTTAATTTTATAATTTAATAATAATAAAATAAAATATTAATTAAATTAATAGGTTTATTAAAGTAGATTGTGTTCTTATATTATAATAGGTTTCTTATGTTAATAATTTATTATTGTAATTTTATAACCTAATAATAAAAAATTAATTGTAGATATATTTAAATTTTATAATTTAATAATAAAAAATTAATTATAAAGATCAGATTAATTGTAAATAATTTAATAGTATTTTTTTATTTTAATAAGATAGTCTAATAAATTTTCTTGTTATAATAGAATTCTTATAAAATTATAATACCTATTTTTATTGTAATATGATTTTTATTTAATAGATTTATTAATTTAATTTTATAACTTTAATATGAAGCCATCACATGATGCAATGATAAGGCTTCAAAATATTATATATATATATATTATATATATATATATATATATATATATATATATATTATATTTTATTAAAAGAATATTATGTTACGATCATCACAATATTTTATTGCACTTCCATTTAATTGTTATGAGTTCTAAAGTTTACTATATGAGACACCAATTTCATAGATCATAAAATACAATTATAATATATACAGGTTGTAAAATATAATTATTGTAAGAAAAACGTGATGTAAATTATTTTATTAAGTGAAAATATATATGTTAAACATAAATTAAGGACTAGAGTCCAGGGTCAAAGTCTTTTATATGTTGAGGAAGTTGCCGATTCCCTCAATTTTTTTTTTCAATTATTAATACTGAATAAATAATATATATATCACTCTAAATTTATAAATTAAATCCTTAAAAATTATAAAATCGACCTTCAGAAAACCTCGTGACTTTACCCCAGTATCAGTCATCGTATCAACATCCACATTTGAAGAACGATTGCAAGCTATGTTCTCTTTTTTTAAGAAATAATAATAATAATTTAACGATTAATGTAATTTGTATGGTGAGAAGCTGACTAGCAACCATCAATGAACATACCTTCATGCATACTCCTAATTGTGGCAATTTGAAAAATTAATTTTTTTTTTAGAAATATTAAAAATTTCGCAGTTAAATCATCATATCCGAACTTAAGCAGATCAGATAAAATTGACAATCAAGTCCCTGACTCTTACAAAAAAATGCACATTCTGAACTCGAATTCAGAACCTGATAATCAAGTCTCAAACTCTTTACCACCAAACCACACCTCTTGGGGTAAAATTAATCATTTTTGCTTACCCTAAATAGAGATTTAAACTAAAAAAAAAAAAAAAAAGTCTTAATGCTAATAGTGATTTATATAATAGGTTCATGCATGCTTAATGTGATTTAAGTGCTCACAATCTTATCTTTTAGAATAGTTCTACTTGGACATGAAACTTTATAATGTGTGTTAAACATATAATATATATCTTTTTTTATTTGTTAAAATATTATATTATAATATACAATATTACAATCTAAAAGTCATTTCATTAGATAACGTGGTCAAGATGTACTTAAAAAATTATGTTTTGGTCTGAATTATAAATTTAAGAATAAAAATCATCATTAATCCATGCAAATTAAGTGAAAATAAGGATTCGAAATGATTTTGATCTTGAATCCCGTATCGAACCGTATGAAAACTCAAATTACAATCGAAATTTGAGAAAATCTCAAATTTCTCTATTGGGTATGCTTTCAAATTAGTCGGCATTGATAATATCTCATCGATGAGAAAATCTACAATACAACAGAGGTACCACGTCATTCGTATAACAATCCAATAATTCATTGTCACGCATGCTAAAATATTAAAAAATAACTAAAAAAATTGATATTAAATCATATATGTCACTTACTAATTTGTTAGTGATACCCCATATCATCCGTGCATCTGTTGCACCAAAGAATTACTCATAATCGAATAATATAAAATACCAGTTTATATGTCTATACATACCAATCTTACACTTTACCACGATTCGCTTTATACCGGTAGAAAATCGAGTCCAAATCTTATATCCCATCGATTGTGCTCCACTTCGTGCTCCACCAATTAAATTTAGACAACTAATATCTCTCATTAAATGCGAGAACTCTGACTTTAACACTTCACCAATCAAATTGTTCTCTCATTTAATGAGAGATATTAGTTGTCCAAATTTGATTGGTGGAGCACGAAGTGAAGCACAATTGATGAGACAGAAGATTTGGACTCTAGAAAATCACAGATTGGATTATCAAATTTAATCCTGCAGCCTCAATAAATAAAACGTATATGCTCGGTAAAAATTACAAGTACAGAACAAAATTACAATATACAAACAACAAATTTTAACCTTAAAATTTCTAAGTTTATAAAGATGTGGATGTGCATGGGATACTCTCTGATTTGTAAGTCCCGAGCTACGTCTCGGTTGATTTTTGGGCAGTGCTATAATTGTATGTATCTAGAATCTCAGTTGATAGTATATTGTAATATATGTAGTTTGTAATAATTCAAAAAAAAAAAAAATAAGACTTGTTTTAAATGAGGTAGATGAGTTTTTGAAAAGACAAGCACGTGTTTTTATTTTCAAAACGCTGACGTTTTATGTTTATGGTGTGAAATGAGTATAAAATTGGTTTACACTTTACACACATCATTGTGAATATAAAAGAGTCTTAATTTTATCAAAATATATTTAAAATTTAAGAAACAACAAACTATTTAGGATTGATAACAAATAGAGATTCAAAATACTAAATGTATATAAAGATTAATCTCTCTCACAATGGTTGCATTGACAATATTTTTTTTTAAAAATCGTTGGAAATCTCACTGTTAATCACTTATTCCGGATTTCAGCGGATCAGGTAAGATCTTCCGTTGTCTTAAACTCTTACCAGAAACATATTTCCTGAATTCGAACTTAAAACCTCAAGGTGAAATTCTGAACCCTACATCACTAAATCACGCTCTTTAAGGACTTGCATTGACAATACATTAACTGATAAATTAGATCTTTTGACATGGGACACGACATTTGTCTTGAAGAAGTAATATGCTAAATTGACATATGAATCATTATTTGTTAATTAACTTCACTTTCTCAAACAGATTTGTACGAGACAGGGTTATAAATGAAGTATCATGCCTCTGTCATTTAATAAATATACATTAAATATGAAATTAACCAATAATAATAATAATGAAGGAATAAAATTATTAATCATATATTCATTGAAGGTTTTCTCCTCCAACTAATCATTTTATTATGTCTTATACAGGTGATAATATGCTTGAATATTCTTAATTTAATTTTTTTTAAGTGGAAAAAGTACTGTGGTGAATATAAAATTATTGAACATAATTGCTTGATAAAAATATATATACTGATTCGAGTGTAATAAGATTAATTCTTAGTAAAATTTCGCAACTTTGCAGTTTTATTTTTAAATTTTTTATTTTCACAACCTCTGCTTTAATTTCAAGTTTTCTTTTCGAAGGCAAGATCAGCAAAGCTGATTTTTTTAATCCTACTTTTGTAAGGATTCGAATTCAGTGGCCAGCCACTGGATTAATTCCTTGTGGCATGTTTAATTCCGAGTTAATTATATGATTTCTGCTAAAAAAAAAAAAAGATTAAAGAACGACAAAATCACCATCAAATTGAAATCGTTTTGATCTTTTTTATTTTATTTTATTTTTTTAACACAATTTTGTTCCCATTCAGTCATGTTTTAATTTACGTATCATTTTCCAAAACAGAAAATCGAATTCATTTGGAAATTTCAAAAGAATATTATTACAACAACAAGACCACAGAAAGGAAAATCATATTATGCTCAAGGTGGTTTACATCAAAGGTCAATACAGCATCAATTTATTCGGCATCTGAAAATCCAAAATAAATTTCCAGAACAAGATAAAATCAACTAATTCTTCACAGTATTTTAAGTCCAAATCCAATATGACTGCAACAGAGTAGTCATGATTCACGAATTCCACCAACGATCGACAAATAAATAAGCGACGCCAAACTGGAATAAAATCATTACAAGTATTTCCATGCTAAATGACACTGGACCATTGCGCGAGTCATGGCATCAGATCCTATGGAAAGAGAATTCATACCTGCAAAAAGCTTGCGTACTTTGCGCCTAGGAAAAGCCTTTGAATACAGAGTAGGGAGTTTTTGGTGACCTCAGTGTTCTCATGGTTCATCAATTTCATCACCCGTTCCTTGGCTTTGAGGTCTGTCACAATGATCCGCCCAGCTGGATGGTGCTGGATAAACTGTGAGAGATCAAAGCAAGCGACAGCAAGAGCTCGTGAATCACTGGATGTATCCAAAATTGTTATGAGGACCCTTAGAATCTGAGAGAGCGGATCCCACATTAGAATTACAGAAAACTCATTCCTCTTCATGTAAAAAATGATATAGAATGATGATACAGAACTTAGCATGAGTTGATCAGAGAAGTTAAAGCAGAAAACATAAAATATAGAAACACTGTCCACCGGGAGAAGAAATACCTGGAAATCATTTTCTTCAAAATTTGTAATATTATCACGCCAGAATAGGGGATCTTTGTGCATGGGAGACCAGTCGAGATGGCCAAGGAGGACTTCTTGCTTGTACTTATCGAAAGAACTCAATCGCTTAATATTATCCTTCAAACCTTCTTCCAGTTGATTCAGAGACAACAATAAATCCTACGAAGATATTGAAATCTATTATTTCTAAAAGCAGCAAGATGAAAACATCATTTTGTTAAACAAAAATTTAGCAATGGATGTAAGACTCTTTCTTGTAGGTACTTTTCAGAAGCAGCCCAAACTATGAAGCTCAGCTTGATTAAATGCATGGAAATAAAATATATTGGATACCAACGTTTCATATAAGCAGTATAAAGCTTCTGTTCATTGTGAGAAAAAAGAGAGCAATCCTTGTCAAAAGTATAGTGCTTGGACTTTGAAGCCAAAGAAAAAATGTGGCAATATAAAAAAGCACAATTAAATTAAAGTTGCTAACAGGAGTCGAGGTAAAAATTTATTGTCATCACATATGCAAATGATTATTCTACCACAACATACAAAACATAGGTCGAAGTAAATTTAATTCATAATGCACCGATTAGTGGTAAACAGCTCCACCATATCCCTTAGGCTTATTCAATCTATTATATAATTATGCAGTCAGACAGAAAAGTAAACTGCACAGCGAGCAAATTCTCTTACCTCATCACTCCAAGCTTGTGCTTTCAAATTTTGAACAACTTGAGGCAGTCCAAGGTCTATCATCTGAGCAGCAAAATTACCTTTCGGAAGCAAGTTCCTAAGGATCAAGACAACCACCCTAACAACCTAGCAGGACATACCAATCTTAATATACCAAATGAATATAACATTAATTCTTTTGGATAAGAAACTAGTCTATTTCTGACCAAATCCAACAATAATAATAATAACAACTATTATTATAAATATAAAATAACTAGTTAATAATTTTGACATGGATGGCATTCATCTCGGGCAGCAGCGATCCCTTATATAATCAATTTAAGAACAATTAACAGGATATTTGTAAGATTGGGAAACAGAAAAAAAAGCTTATAAAATTAGAACCCCTACTTGCTTAGCAGAATTTTTTCTTCAAGTAAATGAACCTAAAATTAGCATTAAATACTACCAAAAAACAATACCTCACCTTCTCCTTTGTGGAACTCTTAACAACATCTATTAGCCGTGGCAGGATTCTAGTAGTTGCCAAGTACTCAACCGCAGGTTCATAGTAAGACAAGAGCCAAACACAGAGACATGTTTCATAAAGAAGCTGTTATAGGGAGAAATCAATGTCAATTATATCCAAACAAAGTTTGCTCACCAAAAGTGAAGCATGAGAACTTCATTTATGAGTTCCAGAAGTAAAAGGATGCAGGACAAAGTGGTGAGTTTGGCCAAAATTCTCATCCAGCATGGCAGCTGCTAACTAGCAGGATTGGAGTGCCAAATTCTGTGTTGAACTACATATATAATAGCTATCTAGAATACGAAACATTACCTGGATAGATTGCTGAGTGGATGCAGGAGAAATTAAAGGAGTCAACAACTTTATCCCATCTGCTTGAACAAAGGAAGATCTCACCACAGGTTCCTTGAGTAATGCTGCAAGGCAATTGATAGCTACTGGAATGCCACGACTAGGATGGGAAGGCTTCTTCAGCTACACACAACAGAGGGCATCATGACTATGGTGTAATACAATATCACCTCATAGAAACGTATTCTCTACCAACTGATATGAAAATGTACTTGAAAAAATAAATGGAGGATTCAGTAAAAGAAAACAGCAGTTCAAAGCAATCTTTGTACAAAAAAAAAGCAATCTTTGTACAAAAAAAAAGCAATCTTTGTACAAAACTAACATCTAAAGAGGTTGTGCTTCCTATTAGTATTAAAAAGTGTAAATGCTAACGAAGGTTCAAATAAGAACTACAACGAAATTAAAACCATATTTCAAATTGTAATATCCAACAAGTCTACTTTTCCCTCAAACTTCTTATCTGCGTCATTCTTTCAATTTGATGAGGGTTCCTTAACCAGCACGAAACGAGGTGCAAATTTTCCAGCAATTAGATGTGAGTTTGGCACCAGTAGCATTCAAAAAATTATATAACTAGCCGTAAACTACCTGTGCACAAAGCCATTCAACCAATCCTTTTAAAACATCATCAACGGTAGTGAGTTTGCTTTTCGAATTTGAGGATTCCCCATTAGCAACGAAGCCATCCTGTGTTTTTGGCCTAGCATTATGATCACAAAAAATATTACACAATCAGTAACTGAATGTAGTAAAGATGCCATTCAGTTAATTTCTTCAAACCTTACACTTATTGAGCAAATGGATCATGTTTTAAGCACCTTACAATCAAAGCTAATATCTTACAGCTCTTTTCTTGTATGAACCAATTACCTTTCCATAGCAATCTGAAATTGGAACAAATAACTTATATTGTTAGTTTTTCACCCTGTTGAATAACATAGAAAAACCAGATATTGTTTGCTTATACTCACGAATTTAAAAATAAAAGGAAAATTGGCATCTTCTTCCGATTTTCAGAAAGAGTAACAAATAGAGAACATAACACAGTGGCTACAGATCAGAAGATAGTGATGAATATGATATTCAATACAAATACGGTATGTGCATGTGTTGTTGCACGTATATGTTTGATGTCCCTAAATGATGGGTGTACAATGCATTCTAGAAGAAAGCTTGACCAGAGAAAACGTTAAGATAAGATGATAAGTGATAAACCATAAAATAATCTAATACCATTTCAGCTTTCAAATTTTAACAATTTCACAGAAGTACTTAACTTAAAAAAGGTTCATAAGAATCTTCACTCGCAAGGGATTGATCATGGAATAATCTGGCTCTCTTGGGATTGGCTGCCAAAGGAGATAAAAATAGATTAATCTGCAGGAATCATATTCTATCAATAAGACCAAAATCCTCCCTGTTACCTGTCAGCATCTCATCAATTAAAGCCAGAACATATTCCACAGTTTCTTCCTTGTATATATCTCTTAAAATGCTAACGAACAGCTGGACATAAGAAGGTCCATCCTGTAAGAATCAATTAACTTGTTAATAACATTACTGAATACTGACTATTCAAAATCGTTTTAATATAATGTTTCCTTAAACCTATAATGAGGCATCAAAATTAGCTTTCTGAAATATTTTTGCTGGAACACATAAGAACTATGAAAATGAAACATTACATCATCCAGCAATTGAGCCCGCTGACTTTCAGATCTATTATCGTATCGTCTTAACAGCTGAAGACCTGTCCCTGAAATCAGCTTAGTAGTCATATATGTCTCCCATGGGATGTCCCTCTTCAGAACCTTCATAACAAAAGAAGAAGTTAACCAAAATCTAAGCTGACATAAAAAAAAAATCCTTCTAAGAAGAACCATTTGGGCAACACCAGAAAAACTTAAATAGTCACCATAATCAAATATCAATGTAAAGTTAAACATAACGGCAAATAGTATCGGGCAGTTTTAGATACCAATACCGTTAATTAATTAAGTAAACATAATAGTATTGCATAGCAAGAATAATTCAGTATTTTCTTTCATTTCCGAACAAACACAAATTAAATCAGCTGGATCCCAACAAATAAAAATGTCATAAAAAAAACTCTCCTAAATTTTCAACAACAGAAATAAAATGCCACTATACAAGATAAGTACTCATGTTTTATCATATGCCTACCCCCTATTGTATGACATTAATAATGCAAGCAAATCAGCGGATCAGAACACATTACTAACCTGCTCTGTGGTAAGCTCAGCATGGTCCATTGATACTAGAGTACTCAAAACCTCACAGAATCAATCCAATTCAAACACCTGCAGATCCGAGGAAAAAAAAACAATAATATCAAACCAGTCAAATTCCATGAATCTAACTTGAAACTCAATTTACCTTCACACCTAAATCTTAGAAGAAATAACAGAAACGAGATTTCATCTACAAATTCCATACAATCAGCAAAAAGGAATCAAACGGCTCAAATCTACTCCAATTACAGTAAACATTTTTTTTTTTACAGTATTACAGAAAATTTCAACAAAATAAGTCAAAATTCATTAAATTTTTCGGAATTCACATTAAAACTTTAAAAGT